>CAUYLG010020494.1:0-20517 GCA_963573385.1 Cacajao melanocephalus
GTGCCATGGTGGTTTGCTGCACCCATCAACCCATCATCTAAATTAAGTATTTCTCCTAATGCCATTCCTCCCCTAGCTCTCCATCCCCTGACAGACCCCAGTGTATTATGTTCTCCTCCCTGTGTTCATGTGTTCTCACTCATAAGTGGGAGTGTTTTTTGACTTTTTAATCATAGCCACTCTGACTGATGTGAGATGGTATCTCATTGTGGTTTTGGCTTGTGTAATTTTTCATATTGTCATTGGCCTCATGTATGTCTTCTTTTGAGAAGTGTCTGTTCATGTCTTTTGTCCATTTTTTAATGGGCTTATTTATTTTTTGCTTGTTCAGTTACTTAAGCTCCTTACAGATTCTGAACACCCTTGTCCAATGCATAGTTTACAAATATTTGCACTCATTCTGTAGGTTGTCTGTTCACTTTGTTGATAATTTCTTTTCTTTCTCTGCAAAGCTCTTTAGTGTAATTAGGTCCTATTCGTCACATTCTGTTTTTGTTGTAATTGCTTTTGAGGACTAAGTCATAAATTCTTTCCCAGGGCCAATGTCCAGAATAGTGTTTCCTAGGTTTTCTTCTAGGATTCTTATAGTTTGAGGTCTTGCATTTAAATCTTTAATCCACCTGAATTAATTTTTGCGTATGGTGAAAGTAGAAGCCCAGTTTTGTTCTGCAAATGGCTAGCCAGTTATCCCAACACCATTTGTTGAATAGGGAGTTCTTTCCCCACAATGAAGAGCCTTATAAGAAATGAATAAATGTTGGGACTTCATTCTATTTGTTTGTTTTTTACATAGACAGGATATCACTTTGTTGCCCCGGCTGGTCTCGAACTCCTGGGTTCAAGCCATCCACTCAGCTCTGCCTCCCGAAGCGCTGGAATTACCGGGATGGGCCATCGCATTCGACCTTCTTGGGACTTCATTCTGTAGGCAGCAGATTCATTTGGGGCTTTTAAGCAGAGAAGCCATCCACTCAGTTTTGCCTCCTGAAGTGCTGGGATTACAGGTATGAGCCATCATAACTGGCCTGGTTGGGACTTCATTCTGTATGCAGCAGATTCATGGAAGGTTTTAAGCAGAGAAGTAATATAATTAACTCTGCCCTCCAACCAAGACTAGATTGGAAAATGGATTGGAGAAGTTCAAACTGAAGGGCCTGGTAGAAGGTGATGGCAATGATCACTGGAGAAGAGATGGTAGCCAGAAGTATGGTTAAGTGGAAAAGGGGGTAGCAGAAGGTCTAGATGAGAGACTATTTCAGAGGTAGAACCAAGATTATGTAATGACCATTTAGATTAAGTGAGGAGATTGATAAAAGGATGGTTTATAAAAGAAAATTGATAAGGATGACAATTTGTTTCTAGATGGAGCCATTAGATAAATAGCAAGGATAACAGTAACCAAAATAGAACAGGTGCTCTCTTACAAAGAAATAATGGCATGGAGAAGTCGAGGTTGATGCTGTGAAGTCGAGATACTTCCATAAGGAGGAAGCAATCCATTCAGGCTTTGGACAGCACCCATCTATCAGACAAATTTCCATCTGCTCACATCTACTATTTATGTTGTATTTCTTCTAAAATAAAAGAGCAAGCAATCTTGACATCTACTCTCCAGGCTCAACTATCCCTTCTACCTGGGATGCTCATGGCAAAAACTGGCCAGATGAAAACAAATAAATCAATCTGTGTCTGCCGTGTTAACATCTCTGTAGGAAGTTAATTGACCCTGCTTTTGACACAAGCCCAAATGACAGATGAGAAGTGGGGGAAGATGGAAAATGACTGGCAGTTCATGACACAAACAATGTGGGGTTGTCTTCCTATAAACAGGCTGTCTTGACAGCAGGTTATCCATGGAGCAAATCTTAAGGGAAGGTCAGAGAGGTAATGGGTGCCTGAGGGTGAAGGAAGTGATTGGGCAACCACAGTTGTCATGGCAACTGCAGAGAAGCCACCAGACTCAGACACTGAAAGGCACAGACTGGAAGGGACACCCTCTCTTGGTCTTAAGGAAAAAGGGGCACAGAGTAGGCCCAATGGAGCACCGACTCGGCTCATCCCACCAGAATTCAACATGCGGCCACAGGTTAATTTTGGAAAGCCTTAGGAGTTTAGCCTTTATCCACTGGTGCAAATGCACTGGACTTGCGATCCTAAGGGCCAGCTTCATGGGCATGTTGCTTACGTTCTCTGAAATCAGGTAACTCATGGTTAAGAGAAGGTTCACAATACTTAGCTCACTTCTTAACCAATTGAACAAGTTGGGGCAAGTTAGCTGAGCTTCCAAGACTGCTTTCTCATCAGTAAAATGTGCTAACACCTGTCTTACAAGACTGTTCAGATGAATAAAGGAAGCAATTTGAAGGAAAGTGTCTAGTGCACTGAAATTTGTTAAACATACAATATTTTGGTTTCAAGATAATCTTGGATCATTAACAGAGAAATAAAGGTTCTCACTCCAGCTTTACTATGTCTTAATTTGGGAGGTATCAAGACACTTTTCAGCAAATGTCCTATTTTCACAATGTAAGTCATTCTTGCCAATAGTGTGGAGAGGAATCAAAAGTCCCCTAGCCTCTACATAGTGCATTTGCCTTGGTCCTTTCTTTGGCATCCGCATCATAGATAGCACACCAACCCTTTGACCTCTGATCAAGGAAAGAGATAGTTGTCCCTGCTCTGTTAGTACCACATTCTGAGGAACTGTCCACATCCTCCTGGCTATATTCTACAGTGACATCAGAGAAAGGGATGGAAAGCTCATGATAAACACATTTTCCCTTTGGTGCATGTTTGCCTGTGATGAAGAGAACAGCAGGGATGGCTGCAGACACCTTTCATCCAATTCATTACTATAGGGCTTAATGTTTCTATCCCTAACCAGGATGATGTTGGGTAAATTAAGTTTCTCTGGTCCTTAATTTTCTCCATTTAAAAAATGGGTATTGTATAAAGATGTGAATAAATGTATAGAAATCACATCCTGAAGTGAAACTATCTTTAACTTACCTAGCTGTTGCCTAAGGCTGCAGGCTTCAGCTCTTCTCTTTTCATGGTAAGCCTACAGGTGGCTGAGGGCAGGCTGGCAATACTGTGCAGCCTTCAGTTCTAGAGAAAGAAGTGAATGAATACTTACCGAATACCTCTAATAGCTTCAGACACTATGCTAGGTACTTGACATATTATGTCTTATTTTAGGTACAAACAGACAAAATTCTGTGATAGGGAATCAGATAAGTGAGCCAAAGCCAAAAGGCTAGTAAATTACAATGCTGAGTTTTGTTCATTTGTTGTTTTTGTTCCTGGTTTTTATTCCAAGTGTAGCATCTTTGCTGAAGACCACACTGATCTGACACTAAGTAGAAGAGATATTTAATTTTATAGAGTCTATTCTTTCAGGAGAATTCTTAATGTTCTCACTTATCTTGATAGCAGACCTATTACAGAGGTACAGTACAGGGGAAGTAACATAAATGTTGAAAAAATGGGGCTCAATATTAACTCTGCACTTATTTAAGGAAGGTATAAATAGAAATACAGTGTCGTGCTATCATTTCTCATTTTCCCAGAATTATGGTGACAGTCAATAGATGCTTTTTCAATGCATATATTGAATTCCTATTGGGCTAAACTTCAAGAATGGAAAAGGCCTTCCTAACCATCACCACCACATTTGTGTCCCTGTAAGACAAAGCCAGAGACCTAAAGTCTGGGTCTTTCAAGTCAGGAAACAATAAAGCTTAGGGAATAAGAACAAGCATGTTGTAATCATATAGACCTGAGTTCAAATCTGGCTTTATTACTTACTCATGGTGAGACCTTAGGTCGGTTTTACCACCAGAACATTTGCCTGGGGACTGTAGGAATTATGTCTGTCTTGCTCCCTGTACTATTCCACCACCTAGAAGGGTGCCCCATGCATGGGATGGGGGCAATTGGTATTTGTTAAGTGAATATCTTAAAATCCTTTAACCATGTAATAAGCACTCAAAATGTGAGATTTAGAATTTCTGCAGAATTCTGTATTTATAATTTGCACACAGTGGTGTTATCCAACATTAGAGATGGAGAGACTTTGGCAACCATGAAACTGTAGCACAGTGAACAACTTGCCCCAACTAACCTAGCTAGGATTTGAACGTGGAAAGCCTACTATGTATTTGTCTACACTTACATTATCTGTGTAAGTCAACAGGAATTTAGACATAGTTATTTAATGATAAACACTGGTACAAAGCCTTGAACAAGATATCGAGATTATCACTTGCTTGCTCAACAGAAAGAGAGAAAACAAAAACTTCTAAGGATCCCCATTGATACAGATGATCCCCAAGTTGTTATGTGCTTACTAAAAAAATGCTAGAGTTAGATCCACAGGCCATAAAGTGAAAGGTCACCACTCAGGCTCTATCAGGTAATAATGAACTGCAGACAGCCCCTTGGATACTTCTTAGTGAACTTCGAGAGAAAAAGAAAGCTCTTGCTCTCAGCAAATGGCTGCTCCCTATCTATCCTCAGGGATTGACTTGTAAAAAGTGAAACACTGGATCCCGAACAAAGTACATGTGTATGGTGCCTGTGTTTGATGCAAGTTGCAAAGAAAAAAAAATGTGATTGAAGAAATCAAAGTCTTCTTTGTACAAGGTGGGGGGGAAATGAAGAAAAATGTTGATAGCTAAAAATCTAGGCCACATGATTCACATTTAGTTTCATCCTTTGTCTGTATTTTCAGTAAGATTTAAGCTGTGATCTGGGCAATGCAAACTGTGGCGTTTTGCTAGCCATAGTTGCAAACCTTTGCGTTTTCATGAAGGCTCATTTGAAGAGCTTTCTACAACAGAAATCTCACCCGAGGGATGTTGTTATGCTCAACACACCCATCAGGCTTCCCAGGCTAAATGTATATTTGTTTTCCCTTTTCACAACAGTCTTTTTAGTACAGTCATGTTCCACATAAGAGTGTTTCCACCAACTGCATAGTTGACAGTGGTCCCATAACATGATAATGAGGCTGAAAATTTCCTGTCACCTGGTGACAGCATAGCTGGTGTAAGTCACAGCACAGTGCACGATTCACATGTTTGGTGTAAACGAACCTACTGTAGTGACTTTTGTTCATTATTTTATAGTGTAATTCTTCTGTTTATAACAACAAAAATGTTAACTGTAAACAGCCTCAAGTAGGTTGTTTAGGAGGTCTTCCAGAAGAAGGCATTGTGATCATAGGAGATGACAGTTCAGTGTCTGTTATTGCCCCTGAAGACCTTCCATTTGGACAACATGTGGAGGTAGAAGACAGTGATATTGGTGATCCTGACCTGTGTAGGCCTACACTAATGTGTGTATTTGTGTTTTAGTCTTTAACAAAAAGTTTAAAAAGTAAAATAAATAAATAAATAAATAAATAAATAAAATTTTAAATAGAAAAGTTCATAGAATAAGAATATAAAGAAGGAAAATATTTTTGTACAGCTATACAATGCTTTTGTGTTATTATTACCAGAGTCAAAATGTTCTAACAATTAAAAGGTTTATAAAGTAAGAAAGTTATGGTTAAGCTAAGGTTTGTTATTACTGAAGAAAGAAAATTTCTTTATAAATTTAGGGTAGCCTAAGTGTACAATTTATAAAATCTACAATGGTGTACAGTAATGTCCTAGGACATCTCATTCACTCACCACTCACTCACTCTCACCCAGGGTAACCTTCAGTTCATTTATGATATGTTGCCTATACAGGTATACCATTTTTAAATCTTTTATACCATATTTTTACTGTACTTTTTCTATGTTTAGATAGGGTTAGCTACAAAACACTCACCGCTGCATTACAATTGCGTATAGTACTCAGTACTTACTGTCCCCGTTTGTAGCCTAGAAGTCATAGGCCACACAAGATAGCCTAGGTGTGCAGTAGGCTATACTTTCTAGGTTTGTGTAAGTACCCTCTATGATATTAACACATCAACAAAATTACCTAAGGATACATTTCTCAACGTATCCCCATTGTTAATCAGTGCATGATGGTGCTTGATAAATATTTATAAACACACAAAGAATTCATTCACAACTCTGAAAAACACAATACTTCCTATCTCAGCTGTGTTTAAAATGTATGTACACAAATACACACATTAGTGTACGCCTACACAGGTCAGGATCTCAATGGCTTTGCTCATGCCCCTCTCCAATAGGTTTCCACCCTCAAAAAAGATCAACATGAAGTAGAAGCTGATTGGCTTGGGGCTTCAGCAGTAGCTCCTTCAAGTAGCATCATAGCCTAGCCTCCTGGAGTGAGCCTGCCTCCTCCACTTCTTGTAGTCACCAAAGGAGAAACCCAAGTTAGGGCTAACCCCAGCCAGCTGACCTGTTAACTGGAAAGCTAAATACGTTGCATATTTTCGTACCACCCAAATAACCCCAGACTTAACTTTCTAAGTTTCTCTGCTTCCTTATTTTGGCTTCTTTCTTTCAGGAGGCTCTATTGCAAAGTGTACTCTATTTCAAAAGTACATCTGACCCTGTTCCATATAGTCTTTTGAACTCCAGCAGGCTCTTGAACTCCCAGGATGTTGGCCCGGCTTGTTCTCATGGTGGTAGCAGAAAAGCAAGAGAGAAGAGCAGAATTGCTAACTGTCAAAGAAGCTTCTTGAGACACAGGCATAGAATGGGCACATTGTTACTACTGTAATCTTCTGGAAATAAAGGAAGACCACCCAAATGAGAACAAGCAAAGGCTTTTTATTCAGAGCTTGATAGAGCAAGGAAGTCAGTCCCTGTCATTTGGATTTGACAGAGTTTCAAAGACAAACAGAGGTGTGGGAAGCTTTCTAGTGGACAAACAGAGAAGGTCTCAGGTGAGCTGGGGCTGTAGGTTGTTGCATGGGGAAACTATTGGTGAGCTAAGTGGGAGCGGAGCATCCTATGTGATTGGTTGGGAGTGCAACCAATAGGACATAGCTTTATCCATTTGGTTCCAATTTGGAAGTATGGGCAAAAATTGGGAAAGCTGTCAGTTATTAATCAAGTCTTGACCATTTGTGGCCAATGGTTATGAAAGTTATTGTTTCTTTTCCTGGTCTGGGTGCTGCTGGTTGTGGGTCTATTTTTATATACAGTCTGGATATTGTTCATTTATATATGAAGTCTTTCACTCTCTTGGCAAAGCAAGTCACAAAATTAACCCCTATTCAAAAGTGGGGAAATAGACTCCACAGTTGATGGGAGCAACTGAAAAGCCACATTACAAAGAATGTGGAAACAGGGACATCATTACTTGAAGTTATTAAGACAATCAACCTAAAGTAACTTTCCAGGGTGTATTGAGGGGCCGGATATGAATTATGAGGAAAAAAATGGGTCAAGGGTGATTTCAAGTGTTTTTTCTCTAAGTAACTGGAGGAATGGAGTGGTAGGACCTAGAAGACAAGGAGTAGAATTAACAGCTTCATTTTGGATTTGATATTTTGCAAGACCATTACATATCTGAGTGGAGTTCACAACTGGATATACAAGTCAGGAGGAAGTTAGAATGGAAATAATAATTTGTTAGGGAGTGACTCAAAAAAAATTTGTAATTCTTGAATATTAGGGAGATGCAGCAAAGCAGACAAAGAAGTGGCCATTGCATTAGGGGGACTCTAAGAAATTGTGGTATCCCAGAAACACAGGGAAGTAATTGCTTCATTTTGACATAATCAATATGGTCAGTTTGTGTCAAATGTAGAGCAATCGGAGGACAAAGAATTGACCCATGAATCTGGCAACAACCTGTAGATCAGTAGTGGCCTTGACATTGGTGACCTCCTAAGATTGTTTCTAGACTGTCTCTTTCTCCACCCCTAGTCCTACTATGTAGGAGGCCAGTATCACCTCTCTCCTGGAAAATCGCAGTAGACTTACTACTGGCCTCCTCACGGCTGCTTTGCTTCTTCCCAACCACTGCCCATACTGTAGCCCATCAAATCCTAGCCTCACCATCCCATTTAAATCCCTGTGATAGCTTCACAGTGGTCTTAGGACAAAATCCAAACCCTTATTATGATTTGTAGGCCCTGTCTATCCCTTCAGCCCTCTCACTACCTTCCTGCCATGCTGGCCTTCTCTTACTTCCTGGGGTACGATCCTCCCTTTTGCCAAAGCATCTTTGCTTGTTATTCCCTCTCCCTGAAACATTCCCACTTCCTTAACCAACCAACACCCACACTGTGTGTATGCCTTGCAGAGTTACAAGTATGCTTCCTGTGTCTGCTAAAAGGGAAGCACTGTATCTTTGTCTAGCCTAAGATAAGTCCTTTAAACACCCTGTACCCCATACCCTTCTATCCCACATATCGTAAATATAGTCATGGCAGAACTTTTAAAATTATGAATCATTGCTTTATGCTTATTTGTTTAATATATGCCTCCTGTGTAAGACTGTGGGGTCCTGAAAGGCTGCCACATCTCCTGACTCAAAACAGGGGCTTAGTTAATGTTTTTTAAATAAATTAATGACATTGGATGAAGCCTGTGAGATGCACAATATTGCCCCCGTTTTACAGATGAGGAAACAGACTCAGTGAGGTCAAGACTTTGTTTCAGAAACTCAACGCCAGTCTACCTCACTTCTGTCAGCTGACTTTTCATGTGTGTGTTTCTGGGATGTTGGGGCAGGGGGTGCTCACCACTCACCGGAGTTTCCTAAGGGCAGAGTTCATGCATGATTCATTTTGGAGTTAAAGCTCGTCCCTGTGTTTCTGACACTAGTCTCAACAAATATTGATTGAGTTGCAGAGAACTGAATTTCATAGATTTGAGGTGAACTGAAAAAATATGCAAACCTTGTAAAAATATGTTTAGCTTTACCTTATGAATTTTATTTTCAGTTTATAATAGCAACTTCTGCCTCCCTCTCTCCCCTGTTTCATTGCTGTGGTTTCTTTCTTCAGGGAGGAATTATTTTTCATCCACACTTGCAGCTAGTTGGCTCTGGCAGAAGTTACCTATTGCCCTTTCTGGCTCATCTCAAGCACTATTTGTGTTTGTCTGATGGTGAGATCAAGCAGCCCATTATGAAGCAATAGAAATTGTGTGAATGCTTTCAGCTTGGGAGTCAGTGCACTCACGAGAAGTAGGGCTCTCAAGCTCCGGCAGACGGCAGACGGCAGACCACTTAGGTGAAATAGATGAAGCCCACAAACCAACAACTGCCCTCATTCCCACTTGGGGCTGTCCCAGATGAAAACCACACCCTAAGAAATGGAAAGGCTGGGACCGCCTCTGTTGGGCTGCAGACAAGACAGTGCCTGCTTTTATTAAATATCATAAACAAATAACTTAATAATACCTGAAACCAACCATTGATGCTATCACGCAATCTTCAAGCATTAATGCCACAGCCTACAGACCACTGGGTTCTCCAACTGTAGACTACCAGGTGGCACCCAACAAGACTTCAAAAATACCCTAATTAAGGTGGTAATGATATTGATAAAAAATAATACATGGCAATATAATTTTGAGTCTGCAGTAAAGTTTATAAAGAAGTTCAATTTGATCTCTCAGAGCTATACAGTAAGTCTATGAGGAATACTGAACAGGGATTATTGTGTCCATTTCATCACAGATGAAGGCTCAGAAGAGATGCATGTTAGGTAAATGCTTCATGGACAGAAAGTGACAAAGCCGATAGATTCCCCAACTCACACACTTACTTGGCCATCTTGAGGGTCTGGGACCACGGTAGACTGAATTACTGCTCCCAGCTTTTCACTTCCTCTCTGTTGTAAAATTATACATCTGAACATGTTGCCATATAACTTTATAGTTTATATTTCTTCCCCATATGGGTGGACTACACTTCACTGCCTCTTATGAGTTCAGCTAGCCATGTGACTTACTTTGGCCAATAATTTTTTTGTTTTTGAGACAGAGTCTCTTTCTGTCACCCAGGCTGGAGTACAGTGGTGCAATCTCAGCTCACTGCAGCCTCCACCTCCTGAGTTCAAGCGATTCTCCTGCCTCGCCTCCCAAGTAGCTGGGGCTACAGGCGTATGCCATTATACCTGGCTAATTTTTTTGTATTTTTTGTAGAGATGGGATTTTGTCATGTTAGCTAGGCTGGTCTCGAACTTCTGAGGTCAGGTGATCCACCCACCTGAGCCTCCCAAAGTACTGGGATTACAGGCATAAGGCACCACACCCAGTCTGGCCAATAAAATGTTAATGAACATTATGTGGGCAGTGGCTTTAGGAGGCTTGCATGGATTGGCTGCACTCCTATCATTCACTATGAGAAGATGCCTAGGGTTCTGGTGCAAGGAAATTGAGAAGACATTTGGAATAGACTTGCATCCAACCTGCACTGCAGAGCCAAACCCACTTGAATCCATCCAGGCCCAGCTAAGATAAGCCAAATACCATCCATCTTGCAGATCCACAAGTGAGAAAAATAAATGTTTACTGCTATGAGCCAGTGAGTTTCGGGGTTGCTTGTTATGCAGCTTTGTTACAGCAATAGCTAAATAACACAAGAACTATGTCTCATTTTATGAGTGGGAATTAGGCTAAGGATCTGTTGCCATGTGCAGAAAAAGGAGCACAAGTTTTGTAGTCACAACTCTCAGAACTAGCACTCAAATCCCAGTTGTGCCACATCTCAGCTATGTGACCTTGAGAAAATTACCTACTTGTCCAAGTCTTATTTCTGTTATCTACTAATAAGGATAATAATTATTTGGTAAAGTTGCTGTATGGATTAAATGAGATATTATATGGAATAATATAGGAACCGTAATTTTCCATAATTGTTTCGGTCTCATATCTGAGTAAAACTTCTGCTTTTTTTTTTAACCATATATGCTAGGTTTTGGCCAGTGTCTGGGGTCAGGGTCTGGAAAGGTGTCTTTAGTACTACATAACACTTTCATTGTATTTTATTTTAAATTCAGGGTAATTTGCAAGCTTGTTACATGGATTAAACAGCATAATGCTGAAGTTTGGGGTTTTAGTATACCCATCACCCAATAGTGAACATTGTACCCAATAGGTAATTTTTCAACCCTCATCCCCTTCCCACCAGCCCCCTTGTCAGAGTCCCCAGAGTCTATAAATTCCATGCTTTTATCCATGTGTACCCAATGTTTACTTCCCCCTTATAAGGGAGAACATGTGATATATATCACGTTTTGAACCTAGGTTTAATTGGTATTTGAAGAAAGAAACAGAAAGAAAGAAAGAGAAAAAAAAGAAAGAAAGAAAGAAAGAAAGAAGAAAGAAAGAAAGAAAGAAAGAAAGAAGAAAGAAAGAAAGAAAGAAAAAGAAAGAAAGAAAGAAAGAAAGAAAGAAAGAAGAAAGAAAAGAAAGAAAAAGGAAAGAAAGGAGGGAGGGAGGGAGGAAGAAAGAGAGAAAGAGAAAAGAGGAAAGAAAGGAAGAGAGGGAGGAAAGGAAAGGAAAAAAGAAAGAAGGGATAAGGAAGGAGGAAGGAAAGAAGGAAGAAGGGAGAAAGGAAAGAAGGAGGTAGGGAGGGAAAAGAGAGAGACAGAAAAGTAATCAGGGAGGGAAAGAAGGGAGAATGAGAGTTAAAATGCAACTAACCTCAAGACCTCACATAAGAAAAAGTGCTCCCCCATGCCATTCCTCTTGATGCATTCCTCTCAGGCTTGCAGTGAGAGTACAGAGACTGAGCTCAGATATGCAAGCAGAGGGTTATGAAATATGAGAAATGAAAATGAAGAAATTGATTAATATGATTCAGATCACATTAATCACTAAGTAACCAGTCATAATAAGTACCTGACTCCTAGAACTGCTTGCTTACACCTTCTGTGTGGGCAAGGTACATGGCTTGAGCTCAGTAACTAGGTGCTGATTGAGTGTATCTGGGATTGTGCCATCACCTCTCTAGACAGAGGATTTAAATGCCCTCCAGGTCTAAAATTCTATGATGATGGCAAGGAAGATGTAAGCACAATGAAATAAACACCATATGGAGGTGATGCTTTTTAGGCTGGCTGCCTAAAAAAAAAGTTACTGTATTATATGATAACATAAATGTTTTGTCTCTGGCACAGATTCTTACTTTTAATAATGTTTAATACAATGTAGGGATCTTATTACCATGTATTGATATATTCATAACCAACAACATTGGGCCCCTCTCTTTTCAATAGCAACAGTTGATACTTTATTTTGAACAACTCTTTTGACACTTTTCTCCTCCTTTAGGAAGGAGAATATGTATCATACCTTGCTAGGCACTGAAGATGCAGAGGTGAAAAACGTGTCCTTTCTATGATCTCCATTCAATCAAATTCTTCATGGGTCTGGACCAGTCTTTTTGGCTCCTTATGAGCAAGCAATTTTCCCAACGCTGATTCTCCATTTCCCTTTTTTCTCATGAGTTTGGTGAATCTTTGGGAGTAGTTACAAATATTCCAGGAGTTTTTGATTCTCCATTTTATCTCAACCCTTCTCTTATATAATAAATGACTAGGCAGGGTGTTTTTCCAGCTCACAAATTTTTCTCCTTTGAGTCATGCCAACTGCCCTCTGGTCACAGTTAAATTGTTCAGAGCTATGACATAAGAACCACGCTGAATCAAACAAATTGTCTTATTCAAGAAATTGAAATTTGAATTCAGAGACACAGAGGTGGTATGTCATTTGGCTGTTGCTGTGTAACAAACATGCACGAAATTTACTTAAAGCCACAATTTGTTGTTTACCACAAGCCTGTGGGTAGTTGCACAGTTCTGCTGATCTGAACTAGGTCTAGTGGGGCTCACTCATGTGCCTGCAGTCAGCTGCGGGTTGGATATGCATTTTTCAGATGGGTTTTCTCTCATAGCTGGGGAGTTCGGCTCAGAAACCTGGGATGTCATAGCTTCACTTCTTGTGCCACATCATCCATTAGGCTAGCCCAAGCATATTCTCATGGCAAAGACAGGGAGCAACCAAGAAAATAGAAATCTGAATGTGTATTAGTCCTTTCTCATACTGTTATAAAAACACTACCTGAGACTGCGTAATTCATAAAGAAAAGAGGTTTAGTTGACTTATAGCACTGCATGGCTGGGAGGCTTCAGGAACCTTACAATCATGGCAGAACGTGAACAGGAAGCAAGGCACACCTTACATAGTAACAGGAAAGACAGGGAGAACAAGGTGAGCTGCCAAACACTTTTAAACCATCAGATCTCATGAGAACTCACTGCCATGAGAACAGCATGGGGGACTCTGCCCCCATGATCCTGTCACCTACCACCATATCCCTCTCTCAACATGTGGGGATTACAATTTGAGATGAGATTTGAGTGGGGACACAGAGCCAAACTATACTTGCAGGTGTTATTCAAGTTTTTGCTGACACCATATTCACTACTGTTCCATGGCCAGTTTCAGACTCAGCATGAGAGGGGCCTATAGAGTTACAGAGCAAAGGGCATAGATGCAATGAAGTCTTTAATTGAGACCATTAATAAAAGATCTGAATTCAATAACCCTAATGGCAATACTCTAGAGAAAAGCTATGTAGAGGCTCACTACTGAGTTCCCTAGAGAGCCCCTGATTTCTGCATTTCCAAGATTTGAATATTCAGTTCTTTCTTTAATTAGATGAGCTATGCTAGAATCCTTCTGATAAATTTTTCCTTCTTAATTCCACGAGTCAGTTTTTGTTATGTTATCGTCCACAAAAAAAAAAATCATTATTTTCATCTACAATGACCTTTAACTAGTATACCACTTTTTGCCAATTATGTATCCAAAAATTTCTCATATTCATCCCTTTCTTGCCACTGTTAAGAGTTACTGCTTCTATTTGGACTTTCATTATCTCTAGTCTGAACCACTGCAATAGGAATTCTGAACCAGAATATTAAGTCGTTGGACCTGAACTCCACTGTAAATTGGCTTCTGGCCTTTAGTATTTATTCTTCAGTTACACTATTTCGTTTAGTTGTTGCACTTGGCAGTTTCCAACTATCAAATATCTCATATCTTACATAGAAGAACTAGTTGGTGATTTTCTATGGAATTTAATCAGAATTTAGAAGCTGTGTAGTTTTTTCCATGTTTTTCCAAATACTTACATTGATTTTTGTAAAAAAATATTATTTTACCTTTTTTATTAACATCCTATGTAAGGTCTCCCAGTCTCTCTGACTGTGTATAGCATGTAAAAATAAATAAACAAATGCAAAGAAAATGTCCTTTCAGAAATGTACCATTCATGATATTGTCAGTAAAGAAAATAACATTATAGTTTTACCTTTTAAGTAAATGTTATCTATCCAGCTCTAGGATATTGAAATTGTTTCAACAATGTGATAATCAGTTGGTGTCAGGAATTTAAAGATTGCATTAAAATTGAGTTGATGATCAGAAAAGAAGGAACCAGCCACTTAACTATAGAGGAACTGTAACCATTTTTGCATGAATCAGAGCATGCTCTCACCCAGTCTTCTGTGGTTAACTATGCGTAATATTGGAACACTGGGCATGCCTATATTTAAAGAAGAGTTTTGATTCATTCCAGGGACCTACACAGTCATACAACTGATACAGTCATACAGTACCCATACAGTAATGAGTTTTCCCCTCAATATATGAGGAAAACAATATAGAGCTTACAATGCCCTTTACAGAAAATGTTTTCACCTCCAAATTCCACCTTCATTTAGTACTTTTTTGGATTTTTTGTTTGTTTTTATTCTGAGGATATATGGACTCAAGCAGGGATTGGCAAACTAGGCTTGCAGACCAAATCTCACCAACTCCCTGCTTTTCTAAGTAAAGTTTTCTTGAAACGCAGCCATGCTCATTTATTTACATGTGGTCAGTGACTGATTTTGCTCTACCTCAGCAGGTTGAGTAGTTGCTACAGCCACCGTATGGCTCACGAAGCCTAAAATATTTGCTATAGCCTGTTCCCAAAAATGTCTGCTGACTCTGGTCAAAAGGAAAGAGGATTTGCTTGGGGTCAGTAGATATTGGGAGATACCGGTTAGAACCTAAGCCTTGAAAAGAATAAAGGGATGACATTGGGCAGATTAATTTTCTTCTCAGAACCTGACTTTCCTCCTTGTTAAATGGAAACAATAACCCTAGATTTTCAGAAGCGTTATGAGAATTAAACAAATATGTGAACAGCTTGGACTTCACAAAAGTTAATTGTTCCAACCTTCATCCCTTACCCTCCACATACATCCTACACCCCTTCACTTGAGCTGTATGATTCAAACCTACAACAATTTATGTTTTAAATCATTTCAAAAATCATGTTTCAAAAAAGTCACATATGAAGGACAAAATCCCATCCTCTTCATGATTTCTGAATGGGTGTAATTTCCCAGTTTTCTCTTCCCTTTTCTTTCCCCTGATGTACTTCTAAAGGGACGGAGCAAATAGTGCATATGCCAGTTTGGAATCACCTTATAAAGTGAGAGCAAAGCAGCACATTAAAAATTCAGATGTGGTTCCAAGTTATTTAAAATCAATGCAGTTTAAGGTCCACAAAATGATTCTCTTGCAATTAAAAATGGAATTTGGTTCCACCTAAAGTTCAACATTCATAAATTTGTATTAATCCTTGACAATTAAATTATAGATTATACCTACCACAGATATTCTCCAAAGAAGTGCCAAATTCTCTAGTGACGAAGTTCTACTGATCCTTGAAATCTTTTTGCCAACACTTTCAAATACTTTTTTTGTGCTTCTGTGATAAGGAAACAGGTGTTCAAGAAAACCACCACAATTTTCAAGATCAAGTTTTGATAGTCTGCAGCTTTCATCCTTACTCCCAAAACAGGTTCTCTGTCTCCTAAACCCCATTCATACATTTCATCCATGATCTTTAATTCCATTTCCTAGGCAAACGAAAAAGCCAATCTCTAGTTCCAGAATTGGGGAAAATATCCAGGAGTCCAGATCAGAACTTGCCTATAGGTTACTGTGTCCAAAATGGTCGTAGGCTATTGTGGAAACTGTTAAGTTTGGATGAAAATGAATTCTAGATAAGTAGATCACCTAATAGAGTCAAAATTTAAAAAGAAAAAGCAAGAGAGAGTAACCAGTATGAAAATCTCACTGAAGGGATAATAATAACGATAATGACTTTTTAAAAAAATATGCTTTCTTTGCACTGGGCAGTATGGTAAATTCTTCAGTAAGATAACTATGGTTGTAAAGATTATTCACTACATGGCACTGAGCACAGTGTGAATGTCATCCCCTAGAGTCAAGCAGTGTGCTGTCTATAGTCATTCATGGCAGGCCTACATCAATAGATTATAATTGCATTATTGCACTGAATATTTTCTACATACTTTACCTCATTCAATATCTGCAATAAACCTCTGAGGTAGATTTTGTCACCCCCTTTTCTAGAGATCTATCCAAATCTGGAAACTGACTAACAGAGAGGTTAACTAACTAACCCATGTCCATATAGCTACTAAGCAGAGGACCAAGATTCAAACCCAGGTCTGCCTTGATCCATGTTTTTCTACCATTCCACTGTGCCTCCCCTTAATTTTGGATTGTGAGTGAATATCTTTTAGAACACAGGAAGTTGAGGAGCTTTTATAGTTTGCAGTACTCCACCAGGACTGAGGCAATTTCCTGGGAAAAAGAAGAAAGCTCACAGAAGGGGACAGAGCGCTTTGAGTCCATGAGGGAGGTACCATTTAGTAAACTGTTGGATGAGCCACTGAAATGGAAAAGACAAGGATCAGCTCTGAAGTGAAATCTCTGTGAATGGATCTTACATGCTCCCAGAGGGTCAGCTTCCTCAAGAAGAAAGGTTACCGGGTTGGTACAGGGACAAGCCAGTCAGTTGCTAACTCAGTTAATAATAACAATTTATTTCCTCCATAATTATGTCAGAAATCAATGCTTCCAGCTTTAATGGTCAACTCACATTCAGTTGGCCTCTTTATCTTATCACGAAGCTTTATTTGAATTTAAACATAACCGTAATAACTAACAAAGAACCCAAATCTAAAACCACTCAGTTATTTATTGACTGTGAAAAGCGGGTTTCTCATGAGGTGATTTATAAGAGCGATTATAAAAGTAGTTCTATAAATCATAAAAAGAATGAACAGAGTTAAAGATCTACTCAATTTAGCCAACTTTGGACAATATTACCATCTGATTTTTGTAGATAGCTTGATCTAGGAAAACAATACAGACTTTGGAATCTGAAAGACCCAAACTTAAACCTTAAACTCATGAGCTATGTGACCATGGACTGTTACTTAACCTCAATTTCTTTCTCTGAAAATTAAAATGATGCTATCCATCTCGTTGGATGTAATATAAATATATAAGAAAATCTTCCTAGAGGTCCCAGCACATTATACATAGCACATAGCAGGTATTCTGTAAAAGTTCTTTCTCTTCTCTCTACCTTCTGTGCCTATGATCTGTTGGCTTTGGAAACTTGATCTTAGAATCTCAAGTCACATAAACCTGTCAATATTTGATTGCAAGCAAACCAAAGGGAATTTTGAGAGAAATTCCCTATGGGTATACCCAACACAAAGTTGTTTCAGATTCCTGCCGTGGAAAGATAGAATTTTGTAGAGCAAAAATGAGAATGACTATTATACGTTAAGTCAATCAGTGTCATCATGTATGAGCACCCACTCTATGTAATGATCAAGACTTATGCTCAAAGACAGGAGGTAATTTCAATTTCAGAACCCCACTATTACCCAATCAGACTATTTCTTGCCTAAGAGTCTTCCATTAACAAATAAAAAACATTGTGTCTTGCCAAGTTTCAGTAAGAACAGTAATATCAAGGAAAGGGTTACAGAGTTATAATACCAGTTAAAATATAAGAACACCAGGTTATGGTATGAATGTACCCACTGATAAACTTATTCTCCATAAACTTATTGCAGGATACAGAGTGCTTTAAGGGAATTGTTTGGAATGTAAAAGAAAAAAAAATCACAGTTACTTCACAAATGTGTCCTACTTTATGATGTAAGAGTTTGAAAATATCGTTTCTTCCCTGAGGCTTGTAGTTTCACCAGGAGACAGTGCAGAGTGAGATACTAGAAAAACCAACACTCAGTGTCAACCATGCCCAATGGAGACATCTGCTTCCCAGGGTTGTCAGGACTCAAAAGAGAGCTAATCCACAAGTTAGTGTTACATAAAGAAAGAGAAACCACCAGGCAACAGGTCTCAAAATGATGTCTTGGTTGTCACAACTTTGTGATAAATTGCATCAGTGGCTCTAATTCCCCACCCCTCCCTATTTCCATGTCCTTTGCCATGTATTGTACTTTCATAGTGCCCTTCAGTATAAGTGAGGGCACTCTGCTCATTTACTTTTGACCCAGCCATGTGATTTGTTTAACCAACAGAATGAGATGACAGTGAAGTGTACCTGTGCTGCATGTAGGCCTAAAGAAGTCCTGTGTGCTTTCCCTTGCTCTCTTACACTATGTTTTGCTGGCCTGAGAGTTCTAGCGTAAGAAACGTGGCGCAGAGCCACCGGCAACCAAGCCCGGTCTAGATAAACCAATCCCCAGCCAACCCACAGACTGGGAACAACAGGAAATCCTTGTTTGAGGTTGACTTGCTACACACAATATCTAACTAACACACTTCAATATGTTTTCTTCACAATAAAATCCGAGGTACCATAAGATCCACCAACACTGCAAAATAAAACCAGAGCCAGGAAATGAAAGGGAAAAGAGAGGAAAAAGATAAGAAGATTATGAGTGAGGAGTAGACCTCTGAATTTTTCTCTGAGGCTAAAAATCCTACTAATTACAAATACAGAAGGAAAAAAGTAGAAAGGACACCCAAACCCACAGATACTCTTAGTGACCCTGAGAGCATTCACCTGAAGTGTGGGTGCACTGGAAAGTCGCAGTCCTTAGAATGAGAATTTGGGTCCTCAATTGATATATAAATGTTCTGAGTTATTTTATCTTACCAGTTAAAAAAGGAAATAATATTTCTTTCTTTTATTTTTTAAATGGAGTCTCGCTCTGTTGCCAGGCTGGAGTGCAGTGACGTGATGATTGGCTCACTGCAACCTTTGCCTCCCAGGTTCAAGCGATTCTTCTACATCAGTCTCCCATGTAGCTGGGACTACAAGTGCACAGCACCACACCCAGCTAATTTTTGCATTTCTTTTTTAGTACAGACGGGATTTCACCATGTTGACCAGGATGGTCTCAATCTCTTGACCTCATGATCCACCTGCCTCGGCCTCCCAAAGTGCTGGGATTACAGGTGTGAGCCACCACACCTGGCTGATATTTCTTTTTTATACTGTGGACATGACGATTGGAAACAATAGCAAAATAGAAAAGAGTAGCACCTGACAAATTAGCAATAAATGATACGTAGTGCTATTGGTAATAATTGTCAGCTTAATTCTCTTGTCTCTATACTCTGCCTATCTTTTCCCCGAGACTTGGTCAATTTAACCCCTTCTACACATCCTTGTTCCCAGATCCTTTAACTTGCTCCTAATATGGTGAACTAATAGCTGGATCTTTTTTTTTTTCATTCTAAGAATTTTATTTAGTTTCGTTCAGTCTTTTCTCTGTTCCTAATCATTAACAGCATTCACAATATTGAAATTAAAAGTAGTTCTTTCTCTCAAAGTATGGGCAATTCATGAACTATGACCTTCTTTGCAAATAATATTTTATAAAATATGCTAAATTTAGAAAATTTGGAAATATCAAAAAAGCCCAAAGAAAATAAAATAAGTAGTAATTCCACTATAGTCAGCCACTATTAAAATGTTGAAGTGCAGCCTTCTTTTTTTTTTTTTTATTGCATTTTAGGTTTTGGGGCACATGTGAAGGACATGCAAGATTGTTGCATAGGTACACACATGGCAGTGTGATTTGCTGCCTTCCTCCCCATCACCTATATCTGGCATTTCTCCCCATGCTGTCTCTCTCCAACTCCCCACCCCCTGCTGTCCCTCCCCTTTTCCCCCTGACAGTCCCCATTGTATGATGCTCCTCTCCCTGTGTCCATGTGTTCTCATTGTTCAACACCCACCTATGAGTGAGAACATGCAGTGTTTGATTTTCTATTCTTGCACCAGTTTGCTGAGAGTTATGGTTTCCAGGTTCATCCATGTCCCTACAAAGGACACGAACTCATCCTTTTTTATGGCTGCATAGTATTCCATGGTGTATGTGTGCCACATTTTCCCTGTCCAGTCTATCACCGATGGGCATTTGGGTTGGTTCCAGGTCTTTGCTATTGTAAATGTGCTGCAATGAACATTTGTGTGCATGTGTCCTTATAGTAGAACGATTTATAATCCTTTGGATATATACCTTATAATGGGATTGCTGGGTCAAATGGAATTTCTATTTCTAGGTCGTTGAGGAATCGCCACACTGTCTTCCACAATGGTTGAACTAATTTACACTCCCACCAACAGTATAAAAGTGTTCCTATTTCTCCACATCCTCTCCAGCATCTGTTGTCTCCTAATTTTTTAATGATCGTCATTCTAACTAGCATGAGATGGTAT
>CAUYLG010020495.1:0-96764 GCA_963573385.1 Cacajao melanocephalus
CTCAGTAGTGGGATTGCTGGATCAAATGACATTTCTTCTACCTTTAGTTCTTTAAGGAATCTCCACCCTGTTTTCCATGGCAGCTGTACTAGTTTACATTCCCACCAGCAGTGTAGAAGTGTTCCCTGATTGCTGCATCCACACCAACATTACTGTTTGATTTTTTGATTATGGCCATTCTTGCAGGAGTGAGGTGGTATCACATTGTGGTTTTGACTTGCATTTCCCTGATCATTAGTGATGTTGAGCATTTTTTCATGTTTGTTGGCCATTTGTATATCTTGTTTTGAGAACTGTCTATTCATGTCCTTTTTGATGGGTTTGTTTTTTTTTCTTACTGGGTTGTTTGAGTTTATTGTCAATTCTGGATATAAGTTCTTTGTCAGATGTACAAATTGTGAAGATCTTCTCTCACTCTGTGGGTTGTCTGTTTACTCTGCTGACTGTTCCTTTTGCTGTGCAAAAGCTCTTTAGTTTAATTAGGTCCCAGCTATTTATCTTTTTTTTAATTGTATTTCCTTTCAGGTTTTTGGTCATGAAATCCTTGCCTACTGGGTTATTTCAATATTGCCAGATGCATACTTAGCCTAGTCAATAAAGAATTTGTAAGATGTTATTACCAAGTAAAATCTTTTCCAGGATCTTTATAAAGTGAATAATTGGTATGGATATAACTAGCATCCAATAAGCAATGCTTTCTAATTTTTAAATAGTAAGGCCAAAATAATTTTTTAATACTCAGTGAGATGGTTAATATCCAGTGTCAACTTGATTGGACTGAAGGATGCAAAGTATTGTTCCTATATGTGTCTGTGACGGTGTTGCCAAAGGAGATTAACATTTGAGTCAGTGGGCTGGGAGAGGCAGACCCACCCTCCATCTGGGTGGGCACCATCAAATCAGCTGCCATTGTGGCTGGAATAAAGCAGGCAGGAGAACGTGGAATGAACAGACTTGCTGGGTCTTCCAAACTTTGTCTTTCTCCCATGCTGGATGCTTCATGCCCTCAAACATCAGAATCCAAGTTCTTCAACTCTGGGAGTCTTGGACTCACACCAGTGATTTGCCAGGGGCTCCTGGGCCTTTGGTCACAAACATAAGGCTGCACTGTCGGCTTCCCTAGTTTTGAGGGTTTGAGACTTGGACCATCTTCCTTGCTCCTCAGCTTGCAGATGGCCTCTTGTGGAACTTCACATTGTGATTGTGTGAGTCAGCACTCCCCTTCTTATATACATCTATTCCATTAGTTCTTTCCCTCTAGGGAACCCTGACTAAAACACTCAGTGTATTACCTTGCATTACATGATATGAGGAAGTATTATGTCTTATGACTGGTTTCTATTTGTAACCTAAAGCCAACAGAGACTGCTTTTATATACAGATGTTCATTAAGAAAGCAGCACTAGAGATGTGCTGTTGGATAAGTCTGAATGATTAAAGTGGATTCATTGCTACGCCCTTGACATTATACTCTCAAAGATTCTACCATTCTACCTGGTTTCTGTACCGGTATTTCTGAAGCTTTGTCCTTGGCACCTCCATTCTATTCCTGATCTCCTTTTCTTCCTGAACTCCTACTTGCCTATGCTACCTGTATCCTACTCCCTCAATCACCTGCCTCCGAGTATCCAATCACAACCCGTCCTCTTGTTTTTCACTCTGCCAAATGAAAGGAAATCTTGTTTTCAGGTAGATGAAGGATTATTTGAAGGAATATGCCAAACACCTCATCATTTGTTCCTTTCTTTTTAATAATATGACTCCATACATCATTAATGTTAGACCAAGAAGACAAACCCAAGTGAGACTGTCAGGAAAAGTGGCTCTTCTACAAGTGTTCCCACCCTCCATTAGTTGGTAACAAAACATCAGCCAGACCAGAAACAAAGAACGGTCAAGAGAGGCTGGTTTTTTTTCACTGTTGTTTGTATTAATTAGTACATGAGATGGTTTTGCAATGCGTTCAAGTCTTTGACACTCTTTCTTTCAAGAGCTGGAGGTTCTCCTCCTCCACTTCAGTGTAGGTTGGATTAATAACTCTTCTTCCAAATAGAATATCACAGAAGTGATTGTGTGTGATTTCCGCAACTACGTTACAGAAAGATGCCATGGCTTCCTCCTTGCTCTTTTGCTTGGATCATTTCTGAGGGAAGCCAGCTGCCAAGACATTCAATTGTGAGGACATTAAGTCAGCCCTCTAGAGAGGGCCTGAGCCCTTTACTGAGAGCCATGTGGGTAAGCCTTCTGAGAACCACCCTCCAGACCCAGGCAAGCCTTCAGATGACTGCAGCCATGACTCGCGTCTTGACTACAACCTCACGAGAGTCCCTGAGCCAAAACTGCTCAGCTAAGCTGTTCCTGACTTACAGAAACTGTGACACGGTAAGTGTTTCACTTTTTTTTAACTGCTAAGCTTTGAGGTAATTTGTTACATGGCAGTAGATAACTAGTAATTACAATATTACATTTATGGTGTGAGGCAGTAAGGACTTTAAAAAAAATCTAACAGGACAGTTTCACTAGCAACAAATAGAGACACAACTCAATGTAAAGGCTACTCTGCATATCCATTAAAATGAGCAAATAACATAAAACCCACTCTTGGTATGGCTTTCAGAAGACATGCTTGCTGATGGCACTTTAACATGATTCAATTTTTCTGAAGTACAAGTTGGTAAATGTAACAAAAGCTATAAAACAGCAGCTGGGAAAATAGCCAAGAAATAAAAGAAACGTGTAATTATTTTTACAAGATATTTATATCTTCTTGCTGCTATTGTAATTTGAGGAAAAAAGATACATAAGTACTACAATATTTGTAATAGTGAGAAATGACTCAATGTCAAAGAGGAAAGAAATAGCTAAACAAACTGCCATATATTAATCATGGTAGACCGGGCTATAAAAAACATAAAAAAGGAAAAATATTTTAATATATGGAATATGTTGTTAAATAAAATAGTATAGAAGGTAAAATAAAATATGCATGCTGATTAGACTTATGCACCCAAAAGTTAAAAGGGAATTTATGGGATTGGAAATGATTAAAATCTATTACTCATTAGGTTATATCTTCTGAGAATGTGTTTGAATTGCTAAAAGAAAATTTATTAAAAAGTAAAACTAGCAGCAATCTTCATCTTCAGATAATGCTTTAACTAAAAGATCTATATGACCAGGAAAAAAACTGTATATTTGAGATTTTTATGTTTCCTTCCCTAGCCTTATGTTAAATAAAGTAATTCTAATATAGTCTCTCCTTAGCTATTAAGAATAAAAGCACTGGTAGATCTAGCCCCTTTTATGTTGCAATCAAGCATAGTAAACTTTCCTAAGTCATAACTGGTCCACACCTGTGTCAGTGTCGCCTTTGCCCCACAAGCAAACAGAAAAGCTACAGGTGAGAGATGGTTGGTCACAGCTGGGAGTTCCCTCTTGTCTTCCTGCTATGGGTGGGAACAGGCAACCAGTTTCCGGGAGGAGGGGCCTCCTGCCTGAAAAGTCATGCGCCCAGAACACTGGGCAAAGAAGCTGGTTAAAAACAAAAGAAAATTTATTGCTTCAAGTCAAATGAATGCTAATAATGATTTTTTAGATAATTTAAAACTCAACTTATTTAGGACCTGGCCCATAGACTGCAGAGAAGGGAAATGGCATTGAAGCAAAAGTCTGGTCTACAAACAATTTTTCAATTGCTCCACTTTTAGTCATCTAAAGACCTAAACTTTATCTGGAACTCAGTATAGAATTTCAGTTCAAATGAAAAAAAAAAAGTGATATATTAAACAATAAAATAAGTTGCAACTATGTACAATATGGTTTTAGTTTTGTTATAAGTTTTGATAGTGTATACGTACAACAAAATATTATCAGGGATTGCTTGAGGTAGCAAAATTAGGGACAGTTTTTTTCTTCTTTTTATCTGTGTTATTTATTTTTCTTTACAATGAACATGTATTATTTGTATAACTATAAAATTCCTTAAGATGCAAAAATAGATGTAAAATTTATAAAAACACAACTTTTATCAACTGACTTTAGTTTTGGGCCTCTAGAATGCAGTAAGCATAAAGCACTTAAGAATCTTTCATTGTTTTTTGAGACACATAAATTACTTGTGTTTAGTGCTGAGTATATTTCATTGTAGTTTTTAAATTTTCTTACAACTGTTTATCATGTAAAACATATGTGAGAAATTCCTTTTAACTTGAATCATTTGTTAATCAAAATAATCCATTTCCTAAACCTACCAGATAATGACAGTATTTATGTGGTACCTTCCCCCAAGACAAAATATTTATCTGCTTCTCCCCATATTAACTTTCTATTTCCTTTTAGGAACACCAACAATCCATAGCTTCCATCATAAGCCAGTATCTAAATGCTGTGGCTTTCAATTTACAACGAATAAGGATTTTCTTTTACTCAATTCAAGTGAATAAAGACATAAGGAGTTTTGAAACTGAGAAAGTACCTCACAAAAGACTCCGAAACTGAATTTGAGTCATAAATGTACCACAATAACAGGAAAAACATTAGCCAGGGAAGCCTGAAGAGCCCTGCCTGTGTCCAGAATGCTGAGATCACCAGGCGATACTACTCCACCTGCTCTGCCACTCTGCTTCTCCAGGTGTCCTTGAGGAAGCTTTTAGCAGGAAAACACCTAGACCCAAGAGACCACAAGAGGGTGTAAGGTGACACATACAATAATATAGGGTAATGGTCAGATGACAATACAACTTCTGCATGCAAATGTTTGTCTTTGCCCCATGTCCAGGGAATTAATCTGTTTCCTTTCTCAAATAATCCACAGGCTGTTTGCGGGATTAGGAATATTAGTGATCTCAGAGTTAGCGGCCACATGCAAATGCTTTCCTTTACTAAAAATCTGAGAAACATCTTAAATAAATACATCTTATGGTATAAGAATATAACTACAATTCTTTATTATCTATGCTACAGTATATGTGTGTGTTTGGAGGTGGGGTGTGTGTGGGTAGAATGGAGTGATGTAAAATATCAATAACACTTGATATGGTTTGGTTCTGTGTCCCCACACAAATTTCATCTCCAATTGTAATCCCCATGTGTTGGAGGATGGGCCTGGTTCATGGGGATGGACGTCCTGGTTGCTGTTTTCTTGATAGCGAGTTCTCACCCGATTTGATGGTTTAAAAGTGGCACTTCCTTTCTCTCTCTCTCCCTCTCTCCTGCTTTGCTATGTTTAAGAAGAGCTTGCTTCCCCTTTGCCTTCCACCATGATTGTAAGTTTCCTGAGGCCTCCCAGCCATGCGTCCTATACAGCCTGCAGAACTGTGAGTCGCTTAAACCTCTGTTCTTCATAAATTACTGTCTCAGGTGGTTCTTTATAGCAGTGTGAGAATGGACTAATACAACCCTGATGATTAAAACCTCAAATAATGCAGATTACAACAAGTAGCAAGTAAACTTGAGTTTCAACCCCTTTGTCAGTTACTGATTGAACTTTACAATTCGCTAATAAGAACAAAGATCAGAAGAGAAAATGCTTGTGTAAGATCATACATATTAGATTCACTGCTCCTGAAAGATATGTGTACACCAAAATTTGAAAAGTAGTTCTAGGACTCAGCTTTCCCAAGAATTTATGACAGGTATCAGGAATCTTGCCCAAGAAATCTAGGGCAATATTTTGTAATCTTTCTATAATGCATGGAAAGATGGCTCCACAGGCAGGTTAACTACATATTTCTATGAAACATTACTTAGTTAATACGCCCCTTAGAAGTCCAGAGTTAGTCATTATTGTGAGAATATATGGTCTACACATAAAGCAAAATCAACCTTCTGTTCTCCCCCACTATCCATGTGCAGCTACTTATTAGTAATATTGTGCATTTTAGCGCTGTCTGTTCTGAAGATCTGAGGCTAATTTGATGCTATTGATATGTTTTTCTTTTTCCTCTTCTCTCCTTTCCGCAGAAAAATCAAGGTTCACAGGGGTTTTATATTTGGCATATAACCTATTAGGGTCAAACCAGGTGGAATACTAAGAACAGTCACCCAACATACAAACACCGTAAAGGCATGGCTATTCCTGTGGCCCTGTCCAGGAAGAAAAATCCATGTGACTATTCCTGGACCATTAGTGCAGGCAAAGCTGTCAGAGCAGAATAAATACTCATTTTGCTCACTTTTAAAAGTCAGTTTTAGTCAGAAACTCTGAATACTGTACTCCGATCTGAACACCCTTATGCAATTCAGCAAGTCTTGAGAAGTTCTTAGTCCTCAAATAACTAAGAAAATGGGACTATTTCTGGGCCATGAGCAGGGTCATCTGATGAAATCCTTGTCTTACCCCTACCTTGACTGGCCCATTCTCTTAGGCAGTGAGACCCATTGTGGGATGGTGGCATGTCACTTGGTTCACTATATTTATGTCCCTGAAGTGCTTCCCTAGTTGACACCAAAGGATAAGAATTCACTAGAAGCTAATTGTATTTTGGGACATAAATAGCAAAAACCTTTACATCCTGTAAGATTAACAATTGTAGTTTTAGAAAAAGTGATGGTACAGAAATACCTGTTAATACTTACTAGATTTGGGAATGTTCACTGTTCTGAAAAGAAGAGGAGGCAAGGAAAGGCAAAAAGGAAGGGAGGAAAGAAAAGAGAGTACATGGAAGAAGCAGACACTTTCAAAACAGAGTCCAGGCTTTGGCCCCAACAGGCATTTGAAAAATATTTCTTCTCATCTTGCCATTTTCTTTTTAAATTGAGACCTAATTTACATACAGTAAGGCTTTTACAAAGCACACAACAAGTCTTAAAAGTAGAAAAGAGGGGCATCATCAGGCTGCACAGACCAGATGCATGTGACTGAGGTGCTAAGCAGGAAGTGGCTGTAGTGGCCACAGCAACCAGGGCAGCATGAGCAGCCCACCCCAGGGGAGGTGCGTTCCTGCCAGCCTCTGGTGGCCTTCACCATTTGCTGGCACCCGCTGTGCACCACTCCACCCATCCAAGCTGTTGCCAAGGAGTTCTTCCTGGGCAAAAGTGAGAAGAAAGCACACTAAAGGTTCTTGCCCACAGCTCTCTCCCCCTCCCTCTGCTTACTGACCCCCCGCCCTGCCCTGGTGCTTCCCTGTGTGGCCCTGCGTGTTGTGTGCCTGTCCTCTCGGGAATTGTGGGCCACAAATTATCTTTTCAGTGGTACAATACTTGTTTCCCGACCTGTTGGCCTTATTATACCTCACATATTATATCAACCCTAAATATTTCGACCAGCCTGAATGACAAGACACTTTGGACACTTAAGGGTGAACAAATGAAGAACATAAGAACTGTACACCTTTTCCCAATGTTCTTAACAAGTTTTGTGTGTTAAAGCATGAGAGTTTCTTTCAGGTGATGGGAAAGGCTAGCAGCTGCTGAGTGGGATCTACTGGAGGCAAAGGCTTCACTGTGGTGATAGAGCCCTGCACCTCAGGTTTCCCGTATAGCCTAGGATTCAGTACCAGGCCATGGTATCATCAAATTTTTGTTCTAACAAGGACTGGATGTTGTCTGCCTCATCCCATGGACACCGGGAGCTCTTTCTTTCAGGAGCCTTGGTGATCAGAGAGCAGCTCCCAGTATGGCCTTCATGTCTTTTCCTGACCAGTGCTGACCCACACATGTCCCATGATGTGCTCTAGCATAAGCCTCTCCCTGGGGTTGGAAATATGTTTATGAAGCTTTCTGGTTCTATAGAAAGGAAGAGTGAAGAGCGGGATCTTGTATAATTGTTCACACAGTATCAGCTTCCTCATCGCCACAAAGGTCTGCCCTACAAATGGCAGGCCTTGGTTACCATGGTGTAAAGAATGACTTTCCAGGTGCACACGTCCACGGGGGCCCATCATAATATGTTTGGCCACGGAAGAGTTCAGGATCACATAAGAGGGACTCCCACCGAAGGTGCTCAACTTCTGGCATATAGTGAACCTGGCATCAAGTCCAAAGTCTGCTATTTTTATGTTGTGATGGGCCACAAGGAAGTTCTTGGGCTTCAGGTCCCTGTGGATATCCCCCTTCTGTTGCTGGCACTAGAGGGCTGATACTATCTGCTAAAACTTGCTTCAGGCCTCTTCTGCCTTCATGCAGCCCAGCTGTAGGATGTAGTAGACCAGCTGTGCTCTGCTGGCATACTCTATGGCTAAGAACAGAGTGTCTGTGGTGTCCAAAGAGCTTGATGACCTTGGGGTCCCCCCACGGAATAGACTCTTGAGACAGGAGGAGTTTGCTGTCCTTTTGGGATGGTCACAGCCACCTGGGTCCCAGTGAGAAGGTGCTTTGTGAACTTCATTCACCTTGGCAAAGTTGTCCTGGCTGATGATCTCAAGGAGCCTATACTGATCAGTAAGGGTTTCCTCACCAGCAGAGATGGTCCTAAGGCCCTGTCGCATGGTAACCTTCTAGCTACGAATCCTAACTAAGAATGCTAACCAAGAATGCTACCCATAAAAACGTTGCTGACTGTGAAGACGAAAGAACACAGCTGGAGTTGCTCTGCAGACCTTTGTGCACGACCTGCAGGTTACTGCAGTGCCACTGACTATGTGCTCAGCCAACTTCACCTGGGCTGGAGCTGGGTGCTGGATAATGGCACCAGGAACAACCTCTCCCGACCTCTCGGCTCTGCTTACTTCCCTCTGTGTTGGTGTCATTCTCGGGTGGGCTTTCCTTTCAAGGTAACAAGATGTCACCAACCACTCCAGCAACCTAACACAATTAGCGCTTCTCCTCTCCCAGGGTTCCAACCCCGAGGTCTGACCTTTGGCACTCGATTGGTCACATGCCCAGACCTTAGCCAGTCACTGTGGCTGAAGAAAATGGGCTCTGCTGATTGGCCAGGTCAAGGTCATGTGGCCTCTGTCTCCACTGGAACTTGGGAGCTGCTCACCTGCTTCCAGTGGGAGAGGGTGTGACACCTGAGAGAGCAGGTTAAGGGTCGAGCCTCAGTTCTCTGTTCATTTCCTGGATATGCCTGCTCATGTCCTTCTCCCATGCCACTGTCTTCTGTGTACACAAGAACCCATGGCAGCATCTTTTGCCTCTCCTGCCGCCTCCTTCACAGGCCCCATTTCACGCATAATACAAAGAAGCAGGGCTTCCTGCTTGAAAGTAGGACTTGGGGTTCCCTCCCAGCTTCAAAACCTGCTCCTGTGTACTATTGTCATTAGCCAGTCAGTGGGCACCTACTATGTGCAAAGACCTCTCTAGGTGCCGATCCAGGGATCTATAGGACTGATGACGTTGCTGTCCTCAAGGAGCTGACACTGCAGCGTAAGTGGACAAATTCGGAGGACAAATCCTGATCAGGGTTCCCTTTTCCAGCACACGTTCACTGAGGATCTACTGCGTGCTGGGCATGCTCCACACACGGAAGCACGGCCGGGAGTGAAGCAGGCAGAGGTCTTCATTGTTATGAGATGACAGCCTTGTGGGGGGGAGACAGAGAAAACAAAAGTAAAACATAAACAAAGCTAATTAACCTGAGCCCAGGTCATCAGTCTGTTGAATTCAGCAAATTGTATTCCAATGATTCAATATGAAAACAGAGGCCCTAGCTAAGTGGCGTCTCATTCTTGGAGAACCAGCTCAGACATCACCTACTTCATGAGGCCCTGCTGGATCCTCACCACTCCCCTAGGCCCTTTGGCCTTACTTGGGACCCCTTAGTGCTGTGATCACACTTTGAAGACTTCTCTAGCCTGTGAGTTGTGTGAGAACACTGAGGTAGATGCAGAAAGGGGCTCAGAGTGTGATGATGAGTAAAATCTGAATAAATGAAAGGATCAATCCCCACCCGCCCCCCCAAAAAAGTAGAAAATAGGAGTCAAGCTTGGTAGCCAGAGATCAAGAAGTGTTATTTTCACATCATGAAGGAGGAATAGTCGGATCAATAATTTTTAATCCAATTCAGTGACTTCATTGTGACCAAATTTAGCAGAAATTTGATAAACTTTACTGCATGGTTCCATTTAGATTTTTCCAATTCATGAATGACAATAGCATTACACACACATACACATATGCACACACACACACACCCTTCACCTCTCCAAAGCCTGATTCCTTTAGAGCTCTGTCTGAGTTCAGTTCCAGGCAACATCAGAGCTTCTAGTTTGACTGGTGTTAATATGACTTCAATTAGACATAATTCTGTTTAATGGCATATCATAATAGCTAATGATTATTACAAGAGACAGTTAAATGGTCTTTTTCATTTGAAATGAGAATCCTAGGTATCTTTCTTGTGAAGAAGCATAATAAAAATTATTTAGCTTTATCAGTAAATTTTTATCAGCACCTTTTAAATCAACTAGATTTCTTGGCTGTTTGCATAGATGGAAATTTAAGTGAACTGTATATTTTAAATGGTGTTGAAAATAATAATACCAAGTGTTTATTGAGGATCTACTATGTGCCAGGCATTTTCTGTGAACTTTGAACAGGTATGAATTCATTTTATCCTCTCAGAAAACCCATTTTCTGTTGCTATCAATATTATTTCAATATAAATGACAAAACTGAGAAGTTGAAGGTCTTGTCCAAATCAGGTCAGGAGCCAGGCAACCTAGATTCTTTGCCATGAGCTTAAGTACTTATCCTATCTTTCACTAAATATTTTTAATTTGTTTTGATGTTGACAAACCCATGTGCACACAGCAGCACTGCTAAGTAAAACAGCTTGTACAGACATTTAATTTACACTCTAGATTCAGTGCCACCATGAACCTAGATGGTCATGACAGGAATGAAGTGATTTCATTACAAAACCAGGCCGGATGCCATGGCTCACACTTGTAACTCAGCACTTTGCGAGACCAAGGCAGGCCAATCGCTTGAGGCCAGGAGTTCATAACCAGTCTGGTGAACATGGCAAAAACCCATCTCTCCTAAAAATACAAAAATTAGGCTGGATGCAATTGCGGCTCACATGTGTAATTCCAGCACTTTGGGAGGCTGAAGCAGGTGGATTACCAGAGGTCAGGAGTTTGAGACCAGCCTGGCCAACATGGTGAAATCCTGTCACTACTAAAAATACAAAAAATTAGCTGGGCATGCTGGTGGATGCCTGTAATCCCAGCTACTCGGGAGGCTGAGGCAGGGGAATCACTAGAGTGGGGGAGGCAGAGGTGTCAGTGAGCCAGGATCGCACCACTGCACCCAAGCCTGGGTAACCGTAGAAATTTAAACCAAAAAAAAAAAAAAAAAAGAAAGAAAAAAAGAAAAACAAAACTAAAATTAGCTGGGTGTGGTGGCACACGCTGTAATCCCAGATACTCCAGAGGCTGAGACAGGAGAATTGCTTGAACCTAGGAGGTGGAGGTTGCCGTGAGCCGAGATTACACCACTACACTCTAGCTGGGTGACACAGGGAGAGTCTGTTGAAAGAAAGAAAGAAAGAAAGAAAGAGAGAGAGAGAGAGAGAGAGAGAAAGAAAAAAAGAAAGAAAGAAAGAAAGGGAAAGAAAGAAAGAAAGGGAAAGAAAGAAAGAAAAGAAAAAGAAAGAAAGAAAGAAAGAAAGAAAGAGAAAGAAAGAAAGAGAAAGAAATTAGCCAGGTGTGGTCTCATGCTGTAATCCCAGTTACTCAGGAGGCTGAGGCACGAGAATTGCTTGAACCCGGAAGGTGGAGGTTGCAGTGAGTCAAGATCATGCCACTGCACTCCAGCCTGGGCAACAGAGGGAGGTTCTGCCTCAAAAAAAAAAAAAATTTACAAAATCAGGGTATTTTGAGGGTGAGAAGAAATGGAGAAACACTTCTACATTTTACCTAATTCTTCTTAATTGTTATCAACTAAATCAGCCCCTCCAACAAAGTTTTTTTTCCCTCACTGTAGATGTCCAATCTTATCACCTTATCCCGCTTATTGAGTCAACATTCCTGATATGCTCAATATGAAACTAAGATATTACAATAGTTTAACTTATCTCTGCTTCTAGTTTTTCTCCTTTACTGCAGCAAGAAGAATCTTTATTTCACCCCAGCTTATATGTCACTCTCCTGCACTGAACCTTCAATGCCTTCCTATTGCCTGGATCAATGATTCTCAGATTTATATAGGAATTTAACGTGGTGATGGTTGCATAAGTGTGACTATACTAAAAATTATTGAATTGTATGTTTAAAATAGGTGAATTATATGGTATGTGTAAAGTTATTTTTTAAGATAAGAGAGTTATCTTAAAACTGGGGAGAGCTGGGGATGGTGGCTCATACCTGTAATCCCAGCACTATAGGAGGCTGAGGCTAGAGGATTGCTTAAATTCAGGAGTTCATGACCAGCCTGGACAACATAGTGACACCTCCTCTCCACAAAAAAATTTAAAAATTAGCTGGATGTGGTGGTGTGTGCCAACAGTTCCAGCCACTCCAGAAGCTGAGCAGGGAGGATGGCTTGAGTCCCGGAGGTCAATACTGTAGTAAGCTGAGATTGTGCCACTGCACTCCAGCCTGGGTGACAGCGGGAGACCCTGTCTCAACAACAAGAAAAAATACGTACAGGGTGCCAGATGTGGTGGCTCACACATAATTCCAGTTCTTGGGGAAGCTGAGGCCAGGAGTTTGAGACCCAGACTGGGCAACATAGCCTGGGTAATATACAGACCCTGTCTCAAAAAAAAAAACAAAAACACACACACACACACACACAAAAACAGCTGGGTGTGATGGTGCATACCTATAGTCCCAGCTAGTAAAGAGGCTGAGGTGGAGGACCTCTTGAGCCCAGGAGTTTGAAGTTACAGTGAGCTATGATTGCAACACTGCAGTCTAGCTTGGGTGACCAAGTGAGACCCTGCCTCAAAAAAAAACCAAAAAGCATATAAAGGAATCAAGGCATCTGGAATTCATAGCATGCTATGTGTAACACACTGAAATGTTGAACTATAAGCAATTTTACTAGCATAAAATAAGATTACAGTATATGTACTTCATATTTACAGTATATTTATTACATTAAAATTCACTACTTTATGACTATAACAAAAAGTGTCGAGCACCTTTTGCAGCCATCACTGAAGCGAGAGTAGTCAAAGTGAAATTCAATGCTGTTGTGACTTCTGACCGAAGCAGGAACTGCAAAAGTTATTTCAATGCACTTTCTCACATTCACAGGAAGATTATGTCTTCCCCTCTTTCCAAATAACTAAGACAGAAGTACGATGTTTGATCCGTGACCATCCAGAAGGAAGATGAAGTTCAGCTTGTGCAAGGACATCGTAAAGGTCGGCAAATTGGCAACGTAGTCCAGGTTTACAGGAAGAACTATGTCATCTACAGTGCACAGGCGCAGCAGCAAAAGGCTCATGGTACAACTGTCCATGTAGGCATTTACCCCAGCAAAGTGGTTATCACTAGGCTAAAAGTGGACAAAGACCATAAAAAGATCCATAAACAGAAAGCCAAATCTTGCCAAATAGGAAAGAAAAAGGGCAAATACAAGAAAGAAACCATTGAGAAGATATAGGAATAAAGGAATCTTATATACAAGCTTTCACACAACTGATGAAATGAAAAAAAAAAAGTGTTGAGCTAAGCTTATCAACAATTTCTAATCAATGTCCAATGTTTGCCTTTAAAATGAAATTGCCATTTGTTAAATTACTTTGTTGCCTACCACTATTTGCTAGCAAATAAGCATTAACAACACAGAAGACCTAAGAAAAATTTGACAGAGAAACTGTAAAATTAAGCACATTTACTCTAATACTTTTTTTTTTTTACCTTCAAATTAAGACTTCAGGAAAACATCTGGATTTGGAATAACACTATGTTTTTTAGGAGTTTTTACAATCCTTGGCTTCCTAGAAAATGCCTGTATTTTCTGAGGTCAAAAAGACCCTTCTTTCAACCTAGTCTTCAATGACCTTTCCATCTTCATCTCTTTCTGCACTGCCTCACTTCTGCCACACCATGTGGCTCAGTATCCCCTAAACCGCTCTGTGGTTTTGGTCACGTCCCTTCCCTCTTCTGGGATATTCTTCCAAAACTCTTTTCTCCACTTCACCCTTCAAAACTCATGTAACTTCCTTTTTGCCTCCTGACTTCCCCAGTCCAGAAAAGCACCAACAGAGCAGGAAATAGGTATATTCTACTAGATGTTGTATTTCCAGCATAAACATAGAGGCTGGCACGGAGAAAATGCTTCATAAATGTCCCCTTCTTTGTATTCTCAGAGTCTTGACACACACATCTGTGTACTTACCTCACTGTGCTAGAAGCAATTTTCAGTGACCCAACCCTCACATCTCCTTCTCCAGTAGACTATGAGCTCTTGAAGGCAGGAATTATGTCTTTATCACATAGTAGATGCTCCATAAATATCTGGGAAATCTAGATGAATTGAAAACATATTCACTAATCTCCAGATGTTCAAAATATTCAGGAATATTGAGACATACAATTTACCTAAATACTACGTGGCAAAAATTATAAATGAGGTATGTACATAGTATTAGGAAAATTCTGATGAAGGAGCTATACAGCTTCTGGCTTGGAGGTGTTTGTCCTGGAATCTTCATATAGGCTGTGACATTTGAGCTGTCCTTTGAGGAATAAGATTACTAGGAAAATAGAAAAAAATGATTTTCTAAGTAGAAGAAATTCAGCACAAGACAGAAACTGAGAGGTTAGGGCCACTAGCATCCCAGTGGGTCTGATGTAGCTTCAGTCTGGGGTTCACAGCAGGGAATGGCTGGCAAAAAGCTGGGAAAGTACGCTAGTTCTGGCAGCCCTCCTGGCCTGGACTTTACAACATGAGCAAGAGAGTTTCAGGATCAGATCTGTGTTTTAATCTGCTCTCTGTACCCTCTTCTCCCCTGACTCCTCCCCAACATAACGTATTGACCATGTAAAAGAGTTGATCAGAAGCAGCATGATGATTCATCATAAGAAACAACCTGAGACTTAGGATTGTGTTCTAACCAGTCAACAATCAGCCAGCACTAGTGCTATGTAAATCACACACTGAAGCACAAGTCAAGAATGTGGTAGAACTAACACAGCTGGTTTCTTGGGAAAGTCAGTATCATTCAATTAAAGGATTCCTGGCCTTTATGAAGCCCTCCCTGATTTTACCAGCCCAAAAGGATCTCTCTTTCTCTCTCTCTCTCTCTCTTTCCTTTTCTATTTCTCTTTCTCTCTCTCTCAAAATAAGCGCTCTCCCCAGAGCACATATTTTGTACTTAGGACACTTTGAAATATTTTTCTTGTATTGCTGCTGTTTGTCCTCATTCCTGGTACCATCCTTCTTTTCTCTTTGCCTCATTTTACAAGCTTATTTTTTTTGATATTATTCACCTTTAAAGACATCATGGGAGCAAGATAGGGTACAGGCCAGGCATGGTGGCTCACGCCTGTAATCCCAGCATTTTGGAAATATTGAAACATACAACGTACTTATCACTTGAGGTCAGGAGTTCGAGACCAGCCTGGCCAACATGGTGAAAAACCATCTTTACCAAAAATACAAAATACAAAAATTAGCCATGGTGGTGGTTGCCTGTAATCTCAGCTACGTGGGAGGCTGAGACAGTAGAATCCCTTGAACCTGGGAGGCGAAGGTTGCAGTAAACCAAGATCACACCGCTGCATTCCAGCCTGGGCAACAGAGTAAGACTCCATCTCAAAATAATAATAATAATAATAATAATAATAATTTTAAAAAGGGTATAAAGCAATCAATTATAAATATTGTTAGATTTTAAGTTTCAAGATGGGAGAATTTATCTCTTACTCACTTTTATAAGTTCCACAGCACTACACAAAACACATCTGTTGAATAAATTGATGTAGTGATAACAATATGATAAAGTAAAAACATTCATTGGATTTTTTAGACAGTTGACATCTTTTCCTTGAAATATCACTAGCTTACTAGTGGTTTACAAATTTTACTAGTTTACTAGAGTATTTGCATAGATGTTTATCTTGTATTCTTTTACATTTTTATCTCTTTAAACTATGTCCCATCTGTGGTTGCCCATTTTCTTGCTTTGATTTGACAAAGTTTCATCTCTTAGATGGGTCTTTTGGGAAAAAAGCTCTTAGATTTATTTATTATGCTTATTTTTCTAGTAGAAAAGATATATTTATTTCAGCAAAATTATAAAGTAAAAAATCAAGAAACAATAATATTTGGCACTCACTGAGACACAATTTTGTAAAGAAGAAAGCTAACAGTAATCAGCATAAGTACAATAAATTATAAAGATATATTGATCTTTTAATGGGGGAAAATAACCAGAAGAAACACAAAAAGACTTAAAATACAGCATCATTGCCACATCACATGAAAACATTCCAATAAAAAATTAACAATTTCCACTTGAACATGTAATTTTTCAGCCCTCTTTGAACTTATTCTGAAATCTTGATATTCTGTTAACATTTATAGACTAGCCATTCTCTCACTCCATGAACTCACAAGTAATCAGTCCCTTCAAAAGCAATTAAAAAGGAATGCTTCCTGTTAGATATACAATACTTAAAGGCTAATATTTAATCTTAATTGGCAACAAGTTTAGTGCAAATAAAATTACATTTAGCAGCTTAGAAAGTCCTGGTGAGGATGCATTCTCTTAATTCTTACTCTTTCCCCAGAGTGAAATGATTTCTCTCTTTTTCTGAGTACAAATGTTGGCCATTCAAACCTACTGAAAACTAGTAATGATAATTCTGTTTGTTTCACGGGGAGTTTCCATGAAAGATGATTTCAGTCACTATGCAAATGAGCCGCATGGTTTTTACATTTGGAAAGTTCCCTTTGGGTTGATACAAAAAAGCAGGTCCTGAATGACAGACAGTTCTCTTGGGAATGGAGTCCAAGTCATAACTGGATCTTACCCAACTGCTTCTCTGATCAGTGAGAAGACCCAAAGGAGGCATTAATCATTTTACCCATTAACCATCATGCATGGCATTCAAAAGAAGCCTTGGGAACAGGGCTGGGGAATCTCTCAAATCAAACTTTACTCTCCAGTAATAATTTTATGTCACTGATTTCAATGCCAAAAAAAGAAAAAGAAAGCCATCTGATTTCAAACCTAGTGCTTCCCACTGTCAGCCAAGATTTATTCTCCAAATGAACAGAAGCCAGAGAACTCCTAGCCAGAAAGGATTTTGTATGTGCTTCGTCAATTCCTCGAATTGCTTCTCTTTTTGTTAAACATCTGTTCCCTCTCTAGCCAAGGCCGGGGACTGCTGCTTTAAGGAAACAATGTGGCTTCCTGTGCCCAGATCCATAGTAGCAAGGGAAGAGGAAGAATGCCTCCTGGATTTTGAGCACCTGGCTCTGCCCCTTGTCTAGGTCTCTCTAGTTCAAGTACTTCAGCTTTCAAAAAGTTTGGATGACCCTCCTAAGATCCAGGACGTGGTGACATAAGATCCAGTGAGGTCAATGCCATCTCCCTTGACCATCCTCTTTACCAACTCTCATCAGCTTTTATATTCCCCTGGAATTATTTCACTGAGTAGGGTGAGGGTATGCTGCCTGCATGTTGGACAGAGAGACCCACCTCAGTCACTATACTCTTCTCTTTCCCTTGGACTGGGGAATTTCTCATACTGGTTGGCCAATTTCCACCTGCTGTGCTGACTTTTGAGTAGTGCAGCAAAGGAAGTCTTTCGGGTGACATTTCTAGATATTTCCCCGCTCTTGGCCTTTCTGGTGGGGGAAGAACTTCCAACTAAGGGATAGACAGGGAAAATGGGCTTGCCCCTAGGGGCTCCCAATAGGTGCCATATTTCCCCAGAGGTATTACTGGTTAGATACTGCCATGGCTTCTTCCCACTGCTGTCCCTGACATTTATTCGAGAAGCCAACCTTTGCACTAGCAATTTGATAACTCCCTGGTGGCCGTGAATGGCTGCAAGATGCAGTGGGGTATACCCACAACTGGACCTCACATTTACATCAAGGACAATCCCTGCCTTCTTTGCTCCAGAGACCAAGTCCTGAAGGGCCCTGAGGTCACCATGTTTGGCTATCCAGTGCAAGGCGGTGTACCCAGTCAAAAAGTCTTTGTGCAAGGCCAGTTGAGGTTCTTCCCAGAACAAAGTCCACACCTGAATCCAGGAGCCACTGGCAAGCTTCACAATCCACTGGTGCTCCCTGGCATCTAGGGGAACCAGGGATGATTTGTGCTCAGAAGTTCTGCGGGGGGCCAAGGCTGCAGGCCCCTCCCCGCTAGGAGCCCACAAGCTGTGTCGCCAGTCCCACTCAGCCTCAACAGCCTTAACCTTTGCAAGCTTCGGTGATAAAGCTGCATCTACCCTTGGGTTGGGCGCTGTTCCTGCTTTGGAGGGCTTTCTGGATCGAGGTGGGCGCCGACTTCTTCTCAGCAAGCTCTCATCAAGGTACTCCTCATCAGAGGAGGATAATTTGGCTTTTCCTGCCAGAGAGCTCCTCCTGAGGGACCTCCTTAACCTAGGAGCTGGCCAAGGCAAAGGCTCCAGGGGGTGGCCTGCAAGGCCATTAGCCCCTGCAGGGACCTGCTGAGAGGGGTGACCATCCCTTCTGTTTCTGAGGCCTTGAGGGCTCCGGCTGGGACTGCCCTCCTTCTGAGATACAGAAAGGCCCCCAGCTGGATTCCTGAGCTTCACCCGATCTGGGGTTCCCAAGACAACCTGCAGCCCTTCTTCAGAAGCTCCCGGGGACTCTTTGGGCCCACTGCTGCTCTCCTCACTGCCATGACTCTCCTGGTCCACAAAGTCATCTAGATCTTGGAGGGACAGCTGACAACGAATGCTGCGAAAGACAGTCAGTGAAGGGTTCCCCGGCCAGGATTCCGAGGATTCATCTGGAGCAACAGGAAAGAGAGGGTGTGAGGAAAGACGGGGATCTGGCGGCTCTGAGTTAGGCTCCGTGGAGCCAGGCTCCAAGGACAGCTGGAGGAAGTTGTCTGGCAGCACCGACCAGGCGCGGATAGGGCCCTGATCACGGGCCTCAGGCATCTGCGGGTGCCTGGCCACCCACTCTAGAGTGCGCTGCTGCTGCTGCTGCAGGGTCGAATAATGCAGGGAGCTGGGGATCAGCAGCTCCGGCCGGTCTCCGCGGGGAGCGGGGCAGGGCAAGAGAGCAGGCAGAGAAGCCCGGTTCGTCGCAGCCTCGACGGTGGCCGGAGGCGAGCGAGGTGTTGCAGTCACTGGCGCGGGCTCAGCCAACGCGCCTTCTTCCCGCTCCCTGGAAGCCCCGCAGCCATCCATGGCAGGCAGAGCCCGCGCCGGCTTCTCCTCCGCGGTGGCGGAGTCCGGGAGTGCGCCGAGCTCTCCCGGGAGCCCCGCCAGGCTGTTCTGGAGGCATTCCCAGCAGCAGCGGCCCTGCGCCTCCGCCGCCGCGCACCTCGCTCCCGCCTGGGCCCCTGCCGCTGCAGCTGCGGGCACCGGCGCCCTCTGTCCAGGGCTGCCCTTCGAGCCGCCGCCCTTCCCGGGCGCCCCGCGGGCGCCGCTGGCTGGGAGTCCATTGCAACCCGCGTCGGCAGCTCTGGCTGCTGCACCTGCTGGCTCCTCCTCCGGCTCCTTCTCGCGCCGCCGCCGCCTGGGCTGCTGCTGGGGAGGCTCCCCTCGGCGCGCGCCTCGCGGGGAGCAGGGCGCAGCCCGCCCTACACTGGGAGCGGTCGCGGGCGGATCGCGGGGTCGCTGCAGCCCCTCCTCCCCCAAAAGGTCCCTGTACCTCCTCTTGAGTACCACGTACTTGGTGCCGTCGGGGTCCTGGCGCACTGCGGCGACCGAGTTGACGAAGCCCTTGAAGAGCTCGCGGCGGTGCTGGTGCTGGTTGGGGGGCAAGTCGGGGTCTCGGAGAAAGCTCTTGAAGTGGCTCAGCAAGGCAGCATTGGTCACGCGGCCCCCAGCCTGGCACAGAAAGTCCAGTAGTGCCTCCTGGCTCAGCTCTCGGGCCATCGCTGCCTTGTCCTCCGCCCCCGGGGTGTCTGCGTCTCGCCCTCCTGGGGCTCTCCCCCGCCAGAGAGAACCCTGGCCGGGCGAATGTCACCTGCGCCCGGGGCGGCACCAACCGCCCCCATCAGCGTAGGAGGCCAGCGCTGCCCGCAGCCGGTGAGCGCGCCAGGAGGGCCGTGGGTCCCCTTCGGTGGCCCCTGGGCTGAGTCCCCGCGGGCAGTCTGGGAGAGAGAGGGCGGCTCCCAGGCCGCCCCTGCGCGACGCTAGCCTCTCGCAACCAGTCCCCGCAGCGAAAGTTCCCGGGATAGGGCCGAGTCGGTTTCACCTGCGCCCTGGCGGCGCCTCCTCCCTGGCTCTAGGGGGAAGGGCCCGGCCCGCCTCCGCGTGTCACTCCGCCCTCTGAGGTCTCCCCCACCCCCCGCCACCCATCCCAGAAGAGTCGGGCCGGAGAGCCAGCGGGTAGGTGAGGTTGGCGGCGAACCCAGCCGGCAGCGAATCGCTCTGCGAGATGCGCGGCCGCTCCCGGCCAGGGAAGTGGAAGGCAGGTAGGCGACCGGCCGTTCCTCTGAGTCTCCGCCACGCAGGAAACAAAAGCGATGGAAAGTCCGTTCCTGTCCTCCTGGTGCTTTGATGAGTTCAGGCTGAAGCCGATGGGGGAGGAGGAGAAGGTGCAAGTTAACAGGCAATCTGAGTTCTCTTTCTTTATGAACGCTGCAGAGGAGTATTTCAGATTTCTCGAGGCTGTTTTGAGGTCCGCAAAACTCACTTTGCATCCAAACCAAATTTTTCTTAAGATGGAAATACTGGGCCGCTTCTCCGGCGCCCCTTCCAAGGGGTCCAAATACATCCAAGTCTAGACCGAAAAGAGAAATCACTCTGAAAATTACTACTGGCCAATGTTGGTTTGGGCCTTTTTCCTTCATACTTGTCTCACATTAAGGTGCTGGAAAAAACAAACAAAAACACTTTGGTAGCTTCTTGCTCCCAGCGGCCAAAATGAACTAGAAATTATGTCTCGCCCGTTAAGGTATTTGATGTGTAGCATTAGTTTGCTTTTATTTACTCTAAAATTTGTGAACAGCAGAGGTTTGTACAGTGTTTTGTGTTGGCTTGGGGAAGTCCTTCTGTTCAGAATGTAAGATTCCCTCCACAGGTTCAAAATGCAGACGAGAGCTGTCTTTAGCAGACCTTTGCCCCCTAACAGCTGGGATCCCCCTTCCTTTTTCTCTCTCCACATGTTGACACTTTTATCTTGGAGATGAGACCCTGGATGTCTATTCCTTATCGGTCCTGTAGACATGCCGGAGATAGTTTTCACTGTCATCTCTTTTTCTGTTTTAGTTACAAGCCCTCTCTCATTCTTTTCTTTAGCTTGACCTTCCCATTTCTCTCTGTTACAAGACATCTTTGTTTACCTTCAGCCTCTACTGACAGGAAACATGTCTGTTTCTCAGATCCTCTCATGTCCACTGTACTTCCCAATCAAAAGGGCCCATTTTCTCTTTCCCTGTTATTTGTCACACTTTTTTCTTGCACTCCCCTCATCTTTCCACTTTCCCTTTTGCTCTTCTATTTCTGATTATTCATAGTTTCTATTCTTTTTGCCAAGAGAGAGTATTGAAAGTATGTGTGTTGGCCCTGCAACTGTTGACAAAGACATGTTTTAGCATGGACCAATCTTAGTGACTGCCCTGCAGATCACATGAACTGAGCTCGATTTTTAAATCCCCAAAAGTACCCTGGTACTTTTCCATGAATGAATCCTTGGCTTTAAATTATCTAGGTCAGAAAAAAAGAACTGGAAACATTTTTGTCTATTTTTGGCATTTCCTAGGATTCAAACCCAATACTGGGTTGAGAGAGGGATAGTGGTTTCCACTGATACCTCTACATAACATCAAGCCTATAGGATAGTTATTAAAATAAAGGTTTTGTATTAAGCTTCAGTTTTCTTTTCAATTTTTTTCTTTTTTTTTTTCTTTTGAATTTATTTGCTGGTATAGAGTCTTGCTGGGACTGAGTGAGGTAAGTCCATACTTAAGGCAGGAGGAAGACCAAATGGAAGACTCAAGTAGGCGTTTTAGAATGGCAAGTGGAAAGAATCCCTCTTTGGTACTTTTCGAAACATTTGGTTACAAAATAAGAGGCTTGCTGCAAAAGAGAGCCATAATATTGACTGAGGTTTCCACTCAAAGGACATAAAAAGACTAGAGAGAAAGGAAGCGGAGAGCCAGGTGAGGGGAAATTATAAAGCAAATGGTTGTTGAAATCAGATTATTTTTAGTTGAGGGTGGAATTAATTGGACTGGAGGGAATAAGAAGAAAAAAATCTGATTGCTTTAGATTTCTGGATTCCCAGGTACTTTGGTGTCCAGACCTTCTCCTCTTTCTCTCTCTTGTCCCAGGGTATAGGTATGGTTAATTAGAAAGCTCTTTACGTTATCTCAGGGAGCATTTTCCTGCCTCCTGCATATACAGTTTGTTATTTCCAAAAATATTTATGAAGCTCCTACATTACCCCGACACTGTTGGAAATGGGAGTAAGAAAGAAAGTGTGCTTGAGAACTTGCTATGTCTCTCTATTTAGTAGGAGCAACAAGATAAATGGCATGAACCTGTGCGCTAAGTGATTTAACAGAGACATGCACCACATACTGGAGAAGTTAAGGGGAGGTGCATAAAGGAAGAACTCAGGCTCAGCTTGGGGGATCAGGACAATTTTCCAGTAAGAGCTAACTTTGAGTAGAAAAGGTGAGAATAAGCTTTAAGGCAGAAAAAACACTGATGCAAAGGCAAAGAGATCTGGCTTAGCATAAGCATAGCTATTTAGGAAATGAACTGCCAGTAGATCTGCTTGGCCTGTTTGGCTTTAAGGAAGAGGACATGTGTGGATGTGCCAGAAAGGGAAAAAGATGGGAATCAGAAGATGAAGGGCTTTGGGGGCGGGGGCGGATTGGAAGAATTTTCCCAAGTGTAGCAACCTGACCAGATTTGTACTTTAGAAAGATCTCCTAGAGGTAAGTGTTGGTTTGGAATCATGACCAATATTAATAAGTAAGAAGAGTATATTGTAGAACAATGCTGTATGTAACCAAACCTAAGAACTATTGATTGTATGGCACATTGTGATTTTAGAGATTTTAAAATGTGAAAAAAAAGTTCCTCCTAAAATACAATACAGCATAGAAGAAATATGGCGTGTGTAGTAAGATCCCATTTTTAGAAAAAAAAAACTGTGTATATGTATTTGGTGGTAAGATTTAAGAACTGTCTATGGGGTGACTTTAATTTTTTTTTTAATAGCCTGATAAACTATTTGACTATTTTACAATGAGAATATATTACTTTTCAGTTCAAAAAAGACATTAAGGGTAAAAAATCCCATAAATGAATATCAACAATGAAAGAGACAATATCAAATCTTAAGACTAGAGGAGGAAGATGAGGCTGTCCAGAGGAAGAATAGTCTGGAAGTTACTTGAGATGATCTAGGAAAGTGATGAAAAAGGTCTGAGCTCAGCAGTGGCCAAGAAAGGGAGACAAACTGATATATTGGAGAGGTGTTCAGCAGATACATGTAATAGGATTTGGAGCCAGAGTACTCTGGGGATGAGAGACCAGGTTGGCTTGCTCCCATGTGTCTAGCCTGAGTGCCTGGATACAATGCCCCAACCAAACCACTGTGTGATTTTCTCCATTTTGGACAGAGTATGCCCTGGGTGGTTAGAAACAGGGAAGGCAAGCACTGGATTGTTGCAGGGTTGAGGATTGGCAGGTCGGGGCATACAAATTAAGCTTGTGGAAGAGGGTAGTGGTATGAATGGATGTGAAGGAAGTCAGCTCAGAGGGTTAGTGGATGACTGTTACCCATGGACAGTTGTTACCACCTGCCTCAGTAGAAAATATAAAGGCAGTAGTTGCCGGAAATGGGAAAGATGATCAATTCAGTTTGGACACATTAAGTTTGAGGTGCCTGTGGGCCGTAAAGGTAGAAATATCTAGAAGGCAGTTGGTAATATAGGTTGGAGGCTCAAGGATGTGTGGCATTAGCATCTATAAATAATGGTCATTTAAACCACAGGCAATAAAGAAATTGTTTAGAAAGAGAAATATACACAGTGGGAAGAAAAGAGGGTAGAGGGTGAATCCACATTTACCAAAGAGAGATAGGAAAAGAAATCTGTCAGGGAGACTTAGAAGGAGCAGCTGGGAAGGAAGAGAAGCACCACTGAGCCCGGTGTCACAGGAGCACCAAGGCAGGAGGAGGGAGGAACAGCTTTCTATGCCAAGATGCCAAGTTAGATAAGATGTGAAATATCACCATCTTCTGTTAGGTCACTGGGACCCAATCTGGAGCAGTTTCAGAACAGTGGTGGGGACATAGACCAGGTCACAGAGTGAGGGGGTAGAGAATGGGATGACAAAGCCTGGACCTTAAAAGGAAGGAGAAAAGATAATTCTAGACAAGGAGACTATCGGATCATGTAATGTAAGATTTTTTGGGTATAGTTGTTAGAAGAGATATGAGCATGTCTGTGTGCAGGGGGAAAAGAGCCAAGAGAGGATCAGTTGAGACCTAGAGGAGAGAGTAAATAATTGATGAAACAGAGCTTGGGGTGGGGCTGGAGTCCAGAGTTCAGATGGAGGGATTCCCTGGGACAGGACAGGGGAGAGCCATTTTTCCCATTAAGAATTGGGAGAGGAAAAAGGGCTATTGCATTCGTTAGCATAGGCTAACCTGCTATAAAAATAAACCCTAATTCATAATGACTCAAAAACAAAGCTTATTTCTCACTTACATCATTTTTAAGGCAGTTTTTAAAGACAGGCAGGCAGCTACTTCCCATGCAGTTATTTCAGGAACAAGGCTGATGGCAACTCTACCATCTTTAACACATGGTTTTCGTGTCATCAGACAGCTTGCCAGAAGGGGAAAGATCATGGTGATGTGCATGTGGGACATTTTGTAGACCAGGCATGGAAGTGGTAGACAACACTAATGCTCAAATTCCATTGGCAAAAAATTTCATCACATGGTAACACCTAACTGCAAAGAGGTTGAGAAATGTAGCAGAGCTGTGTGTCCAGGAGGAAGGGATGAACAGATTCTGGTTGACAGCAATTCATCTCGGCCATAGCTGTAGATATACATTCATTTTATTTGCACAGGGAGCACAGAAAGCTGAGGGGTTTTATGCATGAAGATCTCCATTTTCCTCACGGTATAGAAAAGGATGCCATTCAGAGTATGAATATGTAAGAGAGAGAAAGAAGCATGAATAAGGTTCATGTATCAGTTAGGGCGATAGGGAGAGACATATAGGATTGCCATTTGGCCAAAGGAACAAACTTATTTTGCAAGTTTATGGTGTCACCAGACCACACTACTGTGTGATTTTCTCCATGAAGGCACAGTACCTTGGGTGTTTAGAAACAGAAAAAGCAGGCACTAGACTGTTCCAGGGTTGAGGGTTGGCAGGTGGGGGCATGAAAATTGAGATTTTGGAAGAAGGAAGTTGTGTGGATGAATAATGAAGGAAGTCAGCTCAGAAGAGGGCTAAGAAATAGGGAGGAAAGGTTTGAGGAAGTCTCTGTGGGGTTGAAAAGCAGGTCCAAAGGGAGTAAGTGAATATGAGAGCTAGAGGGTTAGGACATTGTGGGCAGAAAGTCAATTATTCCCAGGTCTTGGTGCTTTAGGTTTCCAAAGTGGAATAGTTTGGGGCTGATGACAAGGTTCAGAGTGTGACCACATGAGTGAAGCATAGTGGAGGTGAGAGGCATATTAGAGATGATGGTATTGTAGAATGGTGAGCTCAGATGTTGAATGAACCTTACACTGGGATACTGAGTTATCTAGGATGGAGAGGACAACAAAAATTGTCTAAGTCCTTAGTACTGTCGCATGAGGAACACTGATGGCATTCTGCCAGGAGTACTTGCTCTGCTCCTTATCAACACATAGCGATGAGGAGCAAATAGTGTACTAATGTAGTGATTTACACATGTGTGTCATGTTCCAAACCACACTTCTTTATCACATCTTCAGAACAAGTATGGGAAGTATGTAGAACAGAGATCATTACTCTTATGGATGAAATGCTTGTGATCCTCTAAATTCACATGTTGACATCCTAACCCCCAATGTGATGGTATCAGGGGATGGGGCCTTTGGGAAGTAATTAGCTTTAGAAGGTGGAGCCCTTATGAATAGGATTTGTACCCTTATAAAAGAGAACTCACAGAGTTCCCCCACCCTTTTCTGCCACGTGACGGCACAATGTGAAGACAGCTGTGTATGTGCCAAGAAGTGGGCCATCCCTAGACACCAAATCTGTCAACATCTTGATCTTGTACTTCCAGCCTCCAGAACTATGAGGGATAAATGTTTGTTGTTTAAGCCAGCAAGTCTATGGTATTATGTTAAAGCAGCCTGAACAAACTAACTCAATTATCTTGCAGAAAGCGGCGATCCTTGCTATTAATAAGTCTGTATTTCTTGTAGGATGTTGTAATGAGCTTATTATTTGCCTTCCATCCAAACCTCTACTGTGGATGTGGAGTGATATCACCACTCAAGAAGGTGGAACTGCCCAATGTTAATCATCCAGGTCAATGGGTAGATCCCCAGGTGATATCATTTGGGTGTTTGTCCCCTCAAAATCTAATGTTGAAATTTGATCCCCAGTGTTGGAGATGGGGCCTCTTGGAGGTGTGTGAGTCAAAGGGGTAGATTCCTAATGAATGGCTTGGTGCCTTTTTCATGGTCATGAGAAAGTTCTTGCTCTATTGGTTCACACCAGAAATGATTGTTAAAAAGAACTGGCATCACCTCCCCTCTCTCTTGCTCCCTTTCTCACCAAGTGGCTCCCTTTTACACATGGCCTTCTGCCATGAGTAAAGGCTCCTGAGGCCTCACCAGAAGCTGAGCAGATGCTGGCACCATGAGTCTTACATAGCCTGCAGAACCATGAACCAAATGAACCTCTTTACTTCATATATTACCCAGTCTCAGGTATTCCTTTATGACAATGCAAAATGGACTAACATATCAGGTGAAACCATAGTGAAGGTAGAATGTAGAAATGCAGGAGAGAAAACCAGGGGGCTTGCCCAGCCTCCATCCTCACCCTCCATTGTTCAGGTCTGGATTTCCACAAGTCTAAGCACCCTGACATAGCAAGGAAAATATATTTCATGCTGAACTATAAACTGAAGTTGGGGATTCTAATTTATGGGCCAGACAATTTAATGATATAGTGCTTCTTGCATTTACTTCCTTTCTCTTATTTGAACCTTTATTTATTTATTCATCAAATATTTATTGAGCGCCCACCAGGTATATGTACTTTTCTGAGGCTGGGAACACAGTGGTAAACCAAACAGATAAAATCACTGCTCTCAGAAAGTTTACATTCTAGTGAGAAAGAAACAGACAATAGACAGAAAATAAACAGGAAGATATTGGTAGCAATAAGTGCTCAGATGCAAAAACTAGCTGATGCAATAGAGGCTGACTAGAGAGCTACTCTAGCAAGGACGGGCAGGGAAGGCCTCTGTTAGAACATAACAATAAGCAGAGACCACAACAATAAGAATGCAGCCATGTGAAGATGGGGAGGAGGGAGCAGGATGGGATGAGCCTTCCGGACAGGGGAACAGCTGAGGTTACATCAGAAATGAGCATGGTTTTTCCTCTGATTCTTGTGATAAAAATAGATACATTAGATAGATAGATAGATAGATAGATAGATAGATAGATAGATAGATAGATAGGTAGACAGACAGATAGAGAAAGAAAGAAAGAAAGAAAGAAAGAAAGAAAGAAAGAAAGAAAAGAAAGAAAGAAGCTTGGTGTGTTTGAGGAACAGAAAGCAACCCAGCCTTGAATCTGGAGCATCGTGAGCAAGGGAAGTGTGGGGTGAGGTCAGACAGTGAGCAGGATCTGGGTCTTACATGGTCTAATGGGGTTGGGGTTTCAATCTAAGTGTGATGGGAAGCCACTGGAAGTTTATAACCAAGACAGTGACACATAATTTATGTAGCAAACAGACCATCTGGCTGCTGTGTGGAGAATAGATTGTGGGGGATGTTAAAGTAGAAACAGAAAACCCAGCTGGGAGACTACTACAGAAGGTGAGGTAAGAGATGGCAGTGGCTTGGAATATTAAGGCATCAGTAAGAGATGGCAGTGGCTTGGAATATTAAGACATCAGATGTCGAGAAAGATTGAGATTTGCAAAATGTTTCAGAGTAGAACTAAGAGAGTTTGCTGATGGATTGATTTCTTAGGCCATTCTTACATTGCTATAAAGAAATACCCAAAACTGGATAATTTATAAGGAAAAGAAGTTTAATCAGCTCACTGTTCCGTAGACTTTACAGGAAGCATGGTGCTAGCAACTGCTTGGCTTCTAGGAAGCCCCCAGGAAGCTTCCTATCATGGTGGAAGGCTAAGGAGGAGCAGGCACCTCACATGGCAAAAGCAGGAGCAAGAGAGAGAGAGTGAGGGGGGTGCCACATACCTTTAAATGACCAGATCTCGTGAGAACTTATTCACTATCATGAAGACAGCACTAAGCCATGAGAGATCCACCTGTGATCCAATCATCTCCCACCGGGCCCCATCACCATCACTAGAGATTAAAATTCAACCTGAGATTTGGGTGGAGACAGAGATCCAAACTATATAAATTGGATATAAGTTTATAAGATTGAGAATGTTGCTGGAAGAACTGGTTTGGGAGCAGGAAGTCAAGCATCTCAGTTTGGAAAGGTTATATTTGAATGACCATTAGACATCTAAGTAATGATCTAGAGCAAGCCATTGGTCTGGAGCTCAGGAGTAGGTCAGAGCTAGATGTATACATTTGAGTCTTTGGCCTTGAGATAGTATTTTAAAGCCATGGGATTAGATGAATGTATCTATGGAGGAAATCTGGAAAGAGAAGAAAAAACTCCTATGTCCAACTCCAACATGAGATTGTAGGATGTTCTGATGAGCTTATTCTTTGCCTTCTGTCCAAACCTGTACTGTGTAGTATCTTGCTTAAATATTGTAAGCTGTCTCAACCATACTATGGCAATGAGAGAAACTGTAAAATCTATGCTTTGTCTCCCTAAAGCCAGTTTGTTGATTGTGGCTCCAGCAGACATTAGTGTGAGTAACCTTACACCCCAAGAATAAGGTTAATTTTAGGGTCTGGAGTAAAAGACTTTCGTCTCCTCCCTCTTGTGGAAAGTCTCCCTCCATTGCCAACTTTTGAACATATGGCTTTAAATTTTTTTAAAGGCATCAGCAGGTTTTCTATGCGTATTCTGATTTTACATTGGGAAAACCAAGTTTCAAAGTTTAATGGTGTCTTAGCCCATTCGGGCTGCTATAACAAAATATCATAAACTGGGTGACTTTTAAGTGATAGAAATTTGTTTCTCACATTTCTAGAGACTGGGAAGTCCAAGATCAAGGTTGCAGCAGACTTGGTGTCTGCTGAGGACCTACCTTCTGGATCGTAAATAGTATCTTCTATATGAGTCTTCAGCTGGTGGAAGGGAACACTCTGGTCTCTTCAGTCCCTTAGAAGGGCACTAATACCACTCATGAGGACTCCACCCCCATGACCCAATTACCTCAGAAAGGCACCACCTCCTAATACCATCACACTGGGATATTCAAATCAAGTTGACTACAAATCTACTATTTCCATCCTCCCTCCTTCCTTCCCTCCCTCCTTCCCTCTCTCTCTCTTTCTCTCTTTCCTTTCTTTCTTTTTTGAGATGGAGTCTCGCTCTGTCACCCAGGCTGGAGTGCGGTGGCATGATCTCAGCTCACTGCAACCTCTGCCTCCTGAGTTCAAGCAATTCTCCTGCCTCAGCCAAGTAGCTGGGACTACAGGCGCATGCCACCATGCCCGGCTAATTTTTTGTATTTTTAGTAGAGACAAGGTTTCACCATGTTAGCCACGATGGTCTCGATCTCCTGACCTGGTGATCTGCCCACCTTGGCCTCCCAAAGTGCTGGGATTACAGGCAAGAGCCACCACACCTGGCCACCATTCTTTCAACATTCTGTACTAATTCTTGTGTTCTTCCTGAGTAACTCTATTTCCTCGGATTCAATCGCCGCTTATATTCTTATGATTCCCAAATATATACGTGTAGTTCACCTAGAAAAAGCAGACTTTCAAGCAATTTGTCTCATCTTGGCTCTGCTCCTATCTCCTTAAATTTGGCCAATTTCAAAGCTCTCTGGGCCTCAGTCTCTTCATTTGTACAATGGGGGAATTAGACTAGTTGATCCTCAAGTCCTTTCCTGTGCTCACATTCTGAGTTTAAACTTGCTGCTTCTTTTAATAATGTTAATAGTAATATTGGTATTTATTGCATATGCAGTGCCAGACATGGAACCAAGTGCTTTACAGGTGTTAATATACTTAATCCTCCTAACAACATCCTAGGTGGTAGGATCTATTATTATTTTTATTCTGTAGTTGCAGAGACCAAGGTCCAGATAATGTAATCTCCTCTTATTTTGTAATGAATAAGTAAGTGGCAGAGGCAGGATTCGAACCCAGGTAGTTTTAGTCTGGAGTCAGCATCACTTAGTCCCAGCTCTGTACCTGTTTCACTTCAAAGACCCCGAACCCTGTTCTGCTTTCTCACCTTAGCCCAACTTCACTTCTGCCCCCCAAGCGCAGGTCCTGACTTCTTCTGTTACCTCTTTACTGTGTATCTTTATCCTCTTTCTTCCCTATCTCTCCTGGCTATTCTTTCCTTCCTACACAAAGCAAAAAAAAAAAAAGAAAAGCAAAACCAAAAAAGAGTGCCTCCTTCAGTCACTGCCTTGACCCAGCCTCCTTATTCTGTGCAGATGTCCAGATGTCACCTCCTCCCAGATGTCTTTGCTGAACTCTTTGGCTAGGTCAGCTTTTTATCTCCAGGTACCTCCAGGCATTTCCATTGAGAGAAAGTTAGGTTTGAGATATCCATTAGACGTTAAGTAGAGATGGCCAGTGGGTGAACTGTGTTGGCCCCTCATCCAGAACAGGGGCTCATGACGGTAGGACTGTGTTTGGTTCACCACTAGCAAAGACTTTGTCGTGAAGAGGACTTGGAATAACAAAATGTATTTGTTTCCTGGGGCTGCTGTAATGCAACATCACAAACTGTGTTCCTTAAAATAATGGGAATTTATTTTGTCACGGTTCAGACATTGGAAATGAAAGTGTTGGCAGGGCTGTTTTCCCTCTGGAGGCCCCAAGAGAGAATCCTTTTCCTCTTTCAGCGTCTGATATCTGTCTTCATTCCTCAGCTTCCTGGGCTTGTGGCCACATCACTCCAGTCTCTGGCTCTATCTTCATGTGGCCTTCTTCTTTTCTCCTGGACTAAAGATAAACTAAAGATAAGATCCTTCATCTAATTACATCTGCAAGCCTTTACCTTTTCACAAATAGCATTCACAGTTCAAGGGATTTGGACATGGACACATCTTTTGGGGGCCATCATTCAACTCACTATATAAGAAAACTGAAAGAAGTTCAGGAATGTCCTTCTCCAACCCCTCCCCTTCTGCCTTGACTCTAGCTACATTTAATTTCCTTCAAGATTCAGCTCAGCTGTCACCAAATCAAGGGAGCCATCCTTGTCTCATGCCCCCAGTCTCAGTACATGCTCCTCCTATAATAAAAATAGCTGTTGCATATTCAACACTGTTTTAAGGGCTTTATGTGTATGAACTCATTAATTCTTGCTACAGCCTCATGGGGTAGTCCTCATTACTGTCCTTATTTTACTGAAACCTAATAGTCTGTTGAGTTGCTTCTCTCCCCTGCTAGACACCTCTTCCAGGGCAGAAACCAACCACTTATTTATCTCTGTGTCCCTAACACTCGCTGTGGCACATCCAGGCTCTCTAGAAAGGCTGATGCGTTGAATAAATGACTGAATAATAAGTTGGTAATAGACTGGGGAGGATTTTGAATATCAAATTAAGACATTTGGATTTCATCTTTGAGATCACAGGAGGCCAACAGAGTTTTAAACCAAGAAGTGATAGAAGGGATCCCGCTTTCAAATACATCCTCTCCTGGGGAGAAATCACATCAAATATTGTTTTAATTACACATAGTTCCACCTGGGCCTTTCTACCATGCTTTAGTCTCACATTTCCAGCTTCTTACTGGGTCTCTCTTGGCCCTAAATTGGCATGTCCAGACTAGCCCTCATTATCTTTCCATGCTACCAAAGTCACTCTTCCTATATTACAGAGCTCACAGGTGTTCAACCACGCCATGTGAATTTATCCCAAGCACGCACTTACCTCACCTGCCCTGCCAACTCTGTCTTCTGAACTTTGTCTCAAATCCATTCCCTTGGCCACTGCCATAGTTGGGGCTCTTGTATCTTTCACCTGGACTATTGCCGTAGCCTCCTCATCAAACTTGCCGCCTTCAGTCTTCTCCAACTCCAGTCCCTCCTCTATTGTACTGCTCATCTTACAATCCTAAAAGCCAGATCAGATTATATTACTCTCTTGCTAAAACAACAAACCAACCCTTAAAACAACTTTGGAATGGTTATTCATTGCTTATAGGATCAAGATCTTCCAGAGGTAGCTTTGTCTTAATTCATCTGGGCTGCTATAAGAAAAGATCATAAACTGGGCAGCTTCCAAACAATGAAAATTGAACTCTCACAGCTCTGGAGACTAGAAAATCCAATATTAAAATACCAGCAGATTGAGTGACTGATGAGGACTCATTTTCTGGTTCATAGATGGTGTCTTTTAGCTGTGTCCCCACATGGTAGAAGGGGCAAGGCCGTTCTCTGGGTTCTCTGAGTGCATAAATCCCATTTACGAGGGCTCTGCCCCCATGACCTCCTAATTCCATCCCATTGGTGATTAGGTTTTAGCATGTGAATTTTGGGGGGATACAAATATCCAGACCATAGCAAGCTACAACCTAGTTTTTCTTCTTATTCATGAATCATTTGCCTTCTTGATGAAGATTAATTTAGTTAAAACTCGATAATATAATCTGTAAATCCACTTAACAAGCATACAAATAGCAACAAAGTTGTAATATATACTGAAATCATTTCTTACATAGAAACCATAGGTTAAAGATAATGCTGAGCTCCACGCCCAAACCAACAATACTGTAAGCCCAAGGGATTGGCACATACACCTAGTATGTGCCTTCAGCAACATTAAACTTAAAACAATAACTATCTAGCCACATCTGACAAGAATTGTTCCACAAACTTTATGTTATGGAAAATAACATTTAAAATAGAAATGTGCATGATCCGTTTTTAACGATAAGCTCCTCCTTAAGCATATATAGTCATGTGTTCCTTAACAGGATTATGCTCTCAGAAATGTGTCAGGAGAGTTTGTTGTACGAACTTGATAGAGTGTATTTACACAAACCTGGATGGTATAGCTTACTACACACCTAGGCTATGTGGTATAGCTTATTGCTCCTAGGCGGCAAATCTGTATAGCATGTTACCACGCTGAATAGTAAGACAGAAAATAGTAACACAACAGTGAGTATATGTGTGATAGAAATTTTTCGGCTCCATTATAAGTTCATGGGACCACCATCGTATATGCAGTCTATTGCTGACTGAATCATTGTTATGCAGCAGTGACTGCTGATATTTACATAGACAAATTTCATTTATGTGTCTTATCGTACAGCCTGAAAGTAATTTTGTATAATATTTTTAATAATTTTGTGCATGTAACCGTTTGGACTGTGACTTGCACATATATTTAATATATATATTAAACATATATATACATGTATGTTATATATTTTTTAAATGTATACATATGTTTAATATATAATTAAATGTATGTGTAATATATATTCATATTTTATATATTGATTTTAGCCATATAATATTCATGTTCAATATTATATTAAATATAATGAATATATATATATAAAAAAGTGAAGCAGCCCATCAATCTCTCTATATATACATATATATATGTATCTTATTTAATTTTAAGCAAGAAGATGAAACTTTTTTAAAACTAAATAATGTCAGGCTGGGAGAGACGTAGCTACAGGTTATTGGAAGAGAACCGGACCTTCCACCCATTAGAAGTTGAGCATTCCTAATCCAAAAATCCAAAATCCAAAATCCAAAGCTTTTGAGCACAAACCTCATATCACAAGTGGAAAATTCTACATCCAACCTCACGTGACAGTCACGGTCAAAACTTTGTTGCATGCACAAAATTATTTAAAATATTATATAAAATTACCTTCAGTCTATGTATATAAGAAACATACATGAAATTTGTGTTTAGACTTGGGTTCCATCCTCAAGATATTGTATTATGTATATGCAAATATTTCAATTTTTTTTTAAAAATCGAAATTTGAAACACTTCTGGTCCCAAGCATTTTATATAGGGATACTCAACCTGCAGCAGTCATTCACCATTTCTCCCTACCCCCAGCCACCGAAATCTGCTTTCCTTCCCTATGGATTTGCCTATTCTGCACATTACATATACATGGGAATCACAAACTATGGTCATTTGTGATTGGCTTCCTTCATGTTCTCTTTGAGTTTCAACTATGTTGTAGCATGGGTCAGTAGTTCATTTCTTTTTATCGCCAAATAATATTCCATTGTGCAGATATAGCACATTTGGTTTATCCATTCATCTGTCGATAGACTGATGGACTGTTTCACTTTTTGGCTATAATGAATAATGCTCCTACAAGCATTCATGTAGAAGTTTTTGTGTGAACATATTTTCATTTCTCTTGGTTATACACCTAGGAGTAGAGTTGCTATGTCATTTGGTATCTATATTTAACCTTTTGCAGAGTTGCCATACTGTTTTCCATATTAGTAGCACCAATTTACATTCCCACCAGTAGTGTATTCAAGAGCACCAGATCTTATATCTCCACTTATGAAGGGACTACAACTCTCCCCTAGGTTCAACTTTTTAAAACCTGGGAAAGGATTTTACTTCACTTGGCCTGGGTCCAATGCAGACCTGTTTTCTCATCTCTGTGGCTAGAAAGGGTTGCCTAAGAAGATGGCCATCTAACACATGGCTGCGGGAAGGAGTTTCCCTGGAAAAGTGATATACTGGGCAGACAAGAATAGATGTCTGCCACAGAAGCCTAAAAGTTAAGGATGGCACCACCCCTTAAGGATAACTGTAAATGTGTAGGAGCAATTGTAGTGATACAATGACTGGGAGGGTGCTACTGGCATTTAGATAGCATCTTGGACCTGGAGTTATTAATGTTCTGAAATATGCAAGACAGTTTCATTCAATAAAAATTTGTTCTGTTCAAAAAGCCAATAGTGCTCCAGTTGATACACTCAGTTCTGTAATAATAAATTCCCCATTTTTTAGTTGGCCATATGTCTATCCAAAATAAAGATTTTATTTCCTAGTCTCCCTTTGCAGCCAGATGTGGCAGTGCGATTAAGTTCTGGCCAATGGAATGTAAGCAGAAGTGTTGTGTGCAACTTTTCACAGGAATCGCTGGAGAAAGAGGTTGTGCCCTTTTTTCTGCCTTTCTTCTCCCCCATCCCTACCACTAGCTGGAATGCAGATATGATGGCTGGTGCTGGAACAGTCATCTAGATTATGAATAAAAACTCCACTTTGAGAAGTAGTGGAACACAAGATAGGAGGAATCTGGATATATGATGATTGCAGTCATACCAACTTTGGGCTGCCACTGGTTAGGTGTGAAACAAACTTCTATTTTAATAAGGCACTATTTGGCCTCTGTCACTCTTAGCTGAACCAAATTCTAACAAATCTAACCATATAGTGTGTGCCAGCACCTTCTCAACTGTCTTACTTGTATTCTCATTTACTCATACTTTCCCTGTGACCCACCTATAAACCACAATGCATACAGGTCTGCCTGTTTACAAGCCACAGTGCCCTTGATGCAAATATGTATTGCAACAAATAACATTTATTGAGCCCTTACTATATGCCAAGTACTGTCCTATGAAAGCATTTTACATGCATTAACTCAATGATTTCCCATCAAACCAATAAAATAAGTACTCTTACCCCCACCCCATTTTGAGATGAAAAAAACTGAGGCTTAGAAAAATTAAATAACTAACCTGAGTTCACCTAGATTGTACATGGGAGACACTGCCTCCAGAGCCCCTTTTTGTAAATATGCTGCCCAGATAGCAACAAATTAACAAAACCCAGAATGAATTAATAATGATAAAACTAAAGTGACTGTAATTTACAATAAATAAGCAAGAAGAACTGAAATAAGAACCTACACTACCTCAGTATAACAGTGACAATGATGATGATGATGATGATGATGATGCATGATAAGAAAGTGGCCTTTTGAAATTTGGAGAAAATCCAACTATCAGCATATGTGCATTTGCCAAGCATTTTTCTGGCTGCCAGACTTTTTAGTAGAGTGTGAAATTAGAATTCTAAAATGTGTGCCAATATACAGATCAAATTTCAGTATATACAGATCAAATTTCAATAACTTACTAATAAATACCCCTTACCTACATGAAAAAAGGAAGGTCTGTCGAATCACACATTGTTCACATGTATGAGAAAAGATGTGCATTTGTTGAAATTAATGTACAATCTGTCAGGAGGGTCTATGGACCATACCTTGAGAATCATGTTTATAAAATGCTGTATGTGAAATGAAGACTCTTATGTTAAAGCCATAGCCCTCTGTTTCTACTTATATATGAGATATATATCATACCTATATTAGGCAGGGATTAGTCAGGGTTCTCTAGAAGGACAGAACTAATAGGATATATATAAAGGGGAGTTTATTAAGTATTAACTTATACAATCACAAAGTCCCACAATAGGCCATCTGCAAGCTTAAGGAGAAAAGAGAGCCAGTCCAAGTCTTAAAACTGAAGAACTTGGGAGTCTGATGTTCAAGGGCAGACAGCATCCAGCACAGGAGAAAGATGCAGACTGGGAGGCTAGGCCAGTCTCGCATTTTCACATTTTTCTGCCTGCTTTATATTTGCTGGAAGCTGATTAGATGGTGCCCACCAGATTAAGGGTGAGTCTGCCTTCCCCAGCCCACTGACTCAAATGTTAGTCTCCTTTGGCAACACCCTCACAGACACACCCAGGATCAATACTTTATATCTTTCTATCCAATCAAGTTGACGCTCAGTGTTAACCATCACAATACTGGTCTGAAGCTTAGGGCATTAAATGTTCTGAGATGATTAAATTCAATGAACACTGATTGTATACCCACTACTTGTGACTGCATGGCATCAGGGATAAAATGATGACTAAAAGTGATCTTTGCCCTCTAGAAACTTGTAATCTGCTAGAGGAGACATTAATAAGACAAGTATAACCCAAGGGCAGATGTGCCATAAGAGGTACATTCTGAAAGAAGAGTGAGGAGAGTGATTATTGGTTCCTCTGGATTTGGGGGAAGACTTGAACTATCATTAGGATTCTGCCAAATGGAGAGGAGAAAACCAGACTTAGAGAAAAATAGCAACAAAAGCAACAAGTTGGCCGGGTGTGGTGGCTTGTGCCTGTAATCCCAGCACTTTGGGAGGCTAAGGTGGGCGGGATCACCTGAAGTCAGGAATTTGAGACCAGCCTAGCCAACATGGCAAAACCCCATCTCTAGTAAAAATACAAAAATTAGCGGGGTATGGTGGTGGGTGTCTGTAGTCCCAGCTACTTGGGAGGCTGAAGCAGGGAGAACTGCTTGAACCCAGGAGGCAGAGGGTGCAGTGAGCCAAGATCGTGTCACTGGACTCCAGCCTAGGCGACATAGTGAGCCTCTATCTCAAAAAAAAAAAAAAAAAAAAAAAGGCAAAGTTATGGAAAATGCGTAATAGGCTTAAAGAGTGCCAAGTAGTTGAGGGCAATTTATTTACAGGCATACCTCAGAGATATTGCAGGTTCAGTTCCAGGACATTGTAATAAAGCAAGTCACACAAATATTTTGGTTTTCCAGTGCTTATAAATGTTACGTTTACAGTATACTGTAGTCTATTAGGCGTGTGATAGCATTATGTCTAAAACAATGTACGTATCTTAACTAAACAGTGCTTGCTAAAAAGATGCTAATGATAATATGAGCTTTCAGAGAGTCAAGATCTTTTTGCTGGTGGAGGTTCTTTCCTCAGTGTTGAAGGCTGCTGACTCATCAAGGTGGTGGTTGCTGAAGGCTGAGGTTGCTGTGGCAATTCCTTAAAATAAGACAACAGTGAAGTTTGCACATTGATTGACTCTTCCTTTCATGAAAGATTTCTCTGTAGCATGCGATGCTGTTTGATAGCATTTTACCCAGAGTAGAATGTGTTTCAGAATTGGAGTTGATCCTCTCAAAGTCTACCACTGCTTTATCAACTAAGTTCATGTAATGTTCTAGATCCTTTGTTGTCCTTTCACCAATGTTCACGGCATCTTCATCAGGAGCAGATTCCATGTCAAGAAACACTTTCTTTGCTCATCTATAAGAAAAAACTCCTCATCTGGTCAGCTTTTATCATGAGATTGCAAATATTTAGTCACATTTTCAGGCTCTACTTCTGGTTCTCTTGCTATTTCATCACATATGCAGTTACTTCCTTCACTAAAGTCTTTAACTTCTCAAAGTCATCATGAGGGTTGAAATCAACTTCTTCCAAACTCTTGGTCATGTTGATATTTTGAATTCCTCCTATGAATCACAAATGTTCTTAATGACATCTAGAATGATTAATTCTTTCCACAGGTTTTCAGTTTACTCTGCCCAGATCCATCAGAAGAATCACTCTCTATGGCAGCTATAGCCTTCTGCCTGCCTTCCACCTCCTCCCCTCCCTCTCTCCCTCCCTCCCTCCCTCCCTCTCTCCCTCCCTCCCTTCCTTTCTCCCTCCCTCCCTTCCTTCCTTCCTCCCCTTCCTTCCTTCCTTTGTTCCCTTCCTTCCTTCCTCCCCTTCCTTCCTTCCCTTCCTTCCTTCCTTCTTTCCTTCCTTCCCTCCCTCCCTCCCTCTTTCTTTCTTTCTTTCTTTCTTTCTTTCTTTCTTTCTTTCTTTCTTTCTCTTTCTTTCTTTCCTTCTTTCTTTCTTTCTTCTTTCTCTTTCTCTCTTTCTCTCTTTCTTTTTCAGGATCTGGCTCTATTGCCTAGGCTGGAGTGCAGTGGTGCAATCTTGGCTCAATGTAACTTCCACCTCCTGGGGTCAAGCCATCATCCCACCTCAGCCTCCTGAGTAGCTGGATCTGCAGGTGCATGTCACCACACCTGGCTAATTTTTTATTTTTTGTAGAGACGAGGTTTCACCATGTTGCCCAGGCTGGTCTTGAACTCCTGAGCTCAAGTGATCTGCCCATCATGGCCTTCCAAAGTACCGGGATGTGAACCACAGCTTTGGGTCATAAAATTTATTTCTTAAGTAATAAAACTTTAAAGTCAAAATTACTCCTGGATCTATGGGCTGTGCAATAGATATTGTGTTAATAGGCAGGAAAACAACTTTAATCTCCTTGCACATCTCCATTAGAGCTCTTGGGTGACCCGGTGCACTGTCAATTAATAGTCATATTTGAAAAGGAATCTTTTTTTCCTAAGTGTTAAGTCTCAGCAGGGGACTCAAAATATTCAGTAAAGCATGCGGTAAACAGATGTGCTGTCGTCTCGGCTTTGTTGTTCCATTTATAGAGGACAGACAGAGTTAGCATATTTCTTAAGGGCCCTAGGATTTTTGGGATGGTAGATGAACATTGGCTTCAACTTCAAATCACCAGCCAAGTTAGCCCCTAACAAGAATCAGCTTGTTCTTTGAAGCCAGGCATTGACTCCTCTCTAGCTGTGAAAGTCCTAGATGGCATCTTCTTCCAACAGAAGGCTGTTTCATCTACATTAAAAAATTAGTTTTTTTATGTCGCCACCTTCAATTACCTAAAGTAGATCTTCTGGATAACCCGCTACAGCTTCTATATCAGCACTTGCTGCTTCACCTTATATTTGCATGTTATGAAGATAACTTCTTTCCTTCAGCCTCATGAACCAACCTCTGTTAGCTTCAAACTTTTCATCTGCAGCTTCTTCACTTCTCTCAGTCTTCATATAATTGAAGAGTTAGGGCTGTGTTGTGGATTAGGCTTTGACTTAAGGAAATGTTACGGCTATTTTTATCTTCTATCTAGATCACTAAAGCCTTTTCCATATCAGCAATAAGATTGTTTGTCTTTCTTATCATTTGTGTGTTCACTAGAGTAGCACTTTGAATTTTCTTCAAGAACTTTTCATTTACATTCACAACTTGGCTGTTTGACACAAGAGGCCCAGCTGCCAGCTTGGCTTGCGCTCTCTCTCTATCTCTGTATCTCACTCTCGCTCTCACTCTCTCTCTCTCTCTCTCTCCTCTCCCCCCTTTCTTTCTTGCTTCTTACAGACAAGGTTTCTCTCTGTCACCCAGGCTGGAGTGCAGTGGCATTATTATAGATAGCACACTACAGCTTCAAACTCCTGGGCTCAAGGAATCCTCCCAGATTAGCCTCCTGAGTAGCTGGGATTGTAGGCATGTGCCACCACCCCCAGCTAATGTTTTATTTTATGTTTTTTACAGAGACAAGGTCTCACTTTGTTGCTCAGGCTGGTCTTGAACTCCTGGCTTCAAGCAATCCTGCCACCTCAACCTCCCAAAGTGCTAAGGTTACTGGCATGACCCACTGTACCTTAGCTTTCTACATGCCTTTCCCACTAAGCTTAATCATTTCTAGCTTTTGATTTAAAATGAGACATGAGACTCTTCCTTTCTCTGGAACACTTAGAGGTCATTGTAGGGTTATTATATGGCCTGATTTTAATACTGTTGTATCTCACAGAATAGGGAGGTCTAAGAGGAGAAAGAGAGATGGAGGAACAGCTGGTCAGAACACACACAATATTGATCAATTTCACCATCGTATAAGGGTGTGGTTTGTGGTACCGTTAGACAATTATAATAGTAACATCCAAGATCACTGGGCCAGGCGCAGTGGCTCACGCCTGTAATCCCAGCACTTTGGGAGGCTGAGGCAGGCAGATCACCTGAGGTTAGGAGTTTGAGACCAGCCTGGCTAATATGGTGAAACCCCATCTCCACTAAAAATACCAAAATTAGCTAGGTGTGGTGGCAAAAGCCTGTAATCCCAACTACTCAGGAGGCTGAGGCACGAGAATCACTTGAACCTGGGAAGCAGAGGTTCCAGTCGGCTGAGGTCACACCACTGCACTCCAGGCTGGTCAGCAGAGTAAGACTCTGCCAAAACAAAACAAAACAAAAAACCCAAAGATCACTGATAACAGATCACCATTACAGATATAATAATAATCATGAAGAAGTTTGAGAAATTGTGAGAATTACCAAAATGTGACATAGAGACACAAATGAGCACAAGCTATGGGAAAAATAGCACCAATAGACTAGTTCAATGCATGATTGCCTGCCACAAACCTTCAATTTGTAGAATATGCAATATCTGTGAAGTGCAATAAAGCAAAGCTCAATAAAATGAGGTATGAGCCAGACATGGCAGCTCATGCCTGTAATTCTAGCACTTTGGGAGGCTGAGGCAGGAAGATTGTTGAAGCCCAGGAGTTTGAGACCAGCCTGGGCAACATAGGAAGACCTCATCTCTACAAAAAATTAACATTTAAGAATTAGTCACACATGTTATCTCACACCTGTGGGCCCAGCTACTCAAGAGGCTGAGATGGGAGGACCACTTGAGCCGGGAGTTTGCGGCTGTAGTAAGCTGTGGTCACAATGCTGCGCTCTGCCTGGGTGACAGAGTGAGACTCTGTCTCAGAAAAAAAAAAAAAATTCAGCATGCCTGAACTTTAAATTACGTGCTTGTACTACTCTTGTAATGTTTTTATGCATTATCAAAGCAAACATATATAGAAATTATACAAGGAAATAAGGGGAAAAAACAATTGTAAAGATATTGCTAATCATGATGACTTCTCCCACTATAACCAGCTAATATACCGAGCATTAGTGGGATGTGTTTGTTTGTTTGTTTGTTTGTTTTTAGACTGTCACCCAGGCTGGAGTGCAGTGGCGCGATCTTGGCTTGCTGTAATCGCGGCCTTCTGAGTTAAAGCTATTCTCCTGCCTCAGCCTCCCAAGTAGCTGGGATTACAGGCACAGGCCACCACGCTCAGCTAATTTTTGTATTTTTGGTAGAGATGAGGTTTCATCATGTTGGCCAGGCTAGTCTTCAACTCCTGACCTCAAGTGATCCACCTGCCTTGGCCTCCAAAGTGCTGGGATTACAGGCATGCGTCACTGTGCCCAGCCCCTTGGTGGGGTTTTGCTATGGCTTAGTGTTGTAGCTGTTGTAATGTTATAGCACAACTCATTATTCATCTGTCTGTGGTGATGCTGGTGTAAAAAAAAAAAATCTGTGATGTGAGTTGTATAAAAGTCTAGCACATACAATTATGTATAGTACATATGCCTGTTATTGGTAATAATAATAATTAATCAGTTGCTGGTTTATATATTTATTATACTATACTTTTAGCATTATTTTAGAGTATATTTCTTCTACTTACATGTAAAAAACGTTTACTGTAAACAGCCTCTGGCAGGTCTTTCAAGAGATATTCCAGAAGAAGGCATGGCTATCATAGGAGATAACAGCTCCATGCATGTTATTGCCACCGAAGACCTTCCAGTGGGATGAGATGTGGAGGTGGAAGACAGAGACATTGATCATTCTGACCCTGTGTAGGCCTAGGCTAATATGTGTGTTTCTGTCTTAGTTTTTAACAAAAACATTTAAGAAGTTAAAAAAATGTAATAGAACAACTTATAGAATAAGGATATAAAGAAAGATTTTTGTACAGATGTATAATTTGTATTTTAAGCTAAGTGTTATTATGAGTCAAAAATTTTTTAAAATTTAAAAGTTTATAAAGTAAAAAAATTATAGTAAGTAAGGATAATTTATTACTGAAGAAAGAAAAATTTAAAAATAAATGTAGTGTAGCCTAAGGGTATAGCGTTTATAAAGTCTACCATAGATAACAGTTTACAGTAACGTCCTGGGCCTTCACATTCACTCACCACTCACTCACTGACTCACTCAGAGCCACTTCCAGTCCTGCAAGCTCCATTTATGGCAAGTGCCCTATACAGATGTGCCATTTATCTTTGATAGAGTGTTTTATTATACCTTTTCTGTGGCTAGATATGTTTAGATACACAAATATTTACCATTGTGTTACAGTCACCTGCAGTAATCAGTACAGTCACATGCTATACAGGTTTATAGCCTAGGAGCAACAGGCTATACCACATAGCTTAAGTATTTAGTAGGCTATACATACCATCCAGGTTTGTGTAAGTACACCACCCTCTGTGATGTTCACACAATGACAAAATTGTCTAACAACGCATTTCTCAGGAGTGTCCGTGTTGTTAAGTAGTGTGTGGCTATACTCCTACTATACTGCTAGTGTTTCACCTTGAGAACAAGTGACTTATGACTGTACACTTGATCTTTCTCCCTGGTTCCTTCTAATACCTTTGGAATTTCCGGAGGGATAGGAGTTTTTTTTGTACTCATAATAAGCTCCTTTTACAGATACCTGAATTTACACTAAGGAGGTGAGTCAAGATAGACTTTTACATCGTTTCAAGGGAGGGGCTGGTTATGTCAGGAAGACCTGGCACATGATTAGAGGGTTGAAGCTTTCAGTCCCATCGTTCCATATCTGGGGAGGGTAGAGGGGCTAGAAATTGAGACCAATCACAATGGCTTAATCAATCAATGGTTTAATCAATGGTCAGTGGTTTACTCATAATGGTTACCTAATGAAACCTTGAAGAAAACTCTAAGGAGGTTCAAAGAACTTCCTGTTGGTAAACGGACAATAGAAGCAGGGATTGGGGACATGGCACACCCCCACTCCATGGGACCAAACCTGCCACCTCCTCTCCCCTAGACCTTGCCCTATGCATCTCTTCCATTTGGTTGTTTCTGAGCTGTGTCTTTTATAATAAAATGGTACTTGTAGGTATAGCACTTTCCTGAGTTCTGTGAATCATTCTAACAAATTATCAAACCTGGAGGGAAGTTGTGAGAATCCCTGAATTCGTAGCCAAGCCAGTTGGGAAGATGTGTGGGTGACCCCTGGAACTGCATCTGGCATCTGAAGTGGGGGCAGTCTTGTGACATTGAGTCCTTTAACCTCCAGAGTCTGCACTACCTCTGGGTAGTTAGTTTCAGAATTGAATGGAACTGTTGGACATCCAGTTGGTGTCTGAGAATTGTGGGAGTGTATGGGGAAAGTACTTAGCATTTGCAAAGTGGGTCATTATTTAAAACATTTGAGACACTACAGGAAACTACTCAGTACAGAAACGCTAGACCTTGAATATAGATAGAGGGTAGCAGTTGTGCTACTTTGAGGCATTTCTTCAAGTGAGAGATAAAAATGTCCCAGCTACTTGGGAGACTGTAGCAGGAGAATCGCTTGAACCCAGGAGGCAGAGGTTGCAGTGAGCTAAGATCATGCCACTGCACTCCAGCCTGGCAACAGAGTGAAACTCCATCTCAAAAAAAAAAAATTGACATTTTTAGAGTTGAGTTGTAGTAGACTATACAAATGTTTTCTTTGCATACTTTTCAAAAGACACTTTCTCTTCTTAGTAACTTTATCAAAGATAATGAGGCCTGTTTACCCAAAATTATTTGAGGGCAAATCTGTCTGAAGGCTCTCTTTTACCATATGGCAGATATATCTCCATCAGGAGAAAGTTTGGAAAGATCTTGAAACAAGCAGCTGCTGCTATCTGAGTAAGTGTGAATGCTGGTATGGATGTGACACATTATATTTCCTTCCACAGATATTTTTATTACATTGATTCTTTTGAAAGAGTTCATTATTTCCATACTTTTTCTGCACCTTCCTTTGGCCTCCTCCTTTTTTACCCTCCACCCCTAGATAGAAAGAAGGACATTCTTAGAAATTCTCATACACAGTGGCAGAAATACTCAAGACTTAAAAGGAATGAGAAACAGTCTATTATGGAAAAAATTACATCATTTCAAAAAGATGGGAATAAAAGATATTATTTCCTGATGTTTAGGGCAATGAGTAGGGAAAACACATACCATACTTTTAGATTTGGACAAGAACAAAACTCAAAGTAATTCATGTGGCATATATAACTTAGTAAATACAGAGGTTTTTTTTAGCAGCTGCAAAAATAATGAAGAAATGAGCTAGTCAATGTGTGTGGATATAGGGTCTTCCTTCTGAGGAATAATATCATTTAGGAAATTGTGACTTTGATCTTACTAGGTCAGAATCCCCACATATAATGTTAATTTACAAGTTAAATTTATAATAAAAGATTTATTTCACTCTTAGTTGCAACTGGTGAAAGCAGTGTTTTTAGTGTTATTTCAAATGAGAATATTTACTGTACTTCATTGAATTAGTTCAGTAAATCACGGTAAAAACTGTATCATGATTTTTTTTCTTCATTTTAAAAGACTGCAATTATAGTCTTATGGTAGGTCTTTTTATGACTGCATTTTGTGCTATAGAAAACATCTAATGTCGCCTTCTTAATATTTTTAAATGACAGGAATCTCTGTTCATAACACCTTCAGGAAGCTGTGATCATGAATAACAGTATGCACGTAATTTTTAGTTTGCTAATTGAGTAACACTTTAATTCATCCAAAGTGGTTCCTAGAGACTATAACAATAAGTAGTTCATTTATTTTTCATTGCTAATTTAATTTCAGCTGTAAGATTTTTATTTAGGGGATGACTTCATAGAAGAAAGTATTTGGCAGCAAGAAGAGAATCAAATATGTAACAATCTTCCAGATTCCATGAGGCACAGGGCTTATGACATTATTCATAAGAAACAAGGCCCTTCTGTAACTTTAATTTTCAAAATGTAACATATATTGCATTCATAATAAAATAAATATGTATCCTTTCCTTTTTTTTTGAGACAGAGTCTCATTCTGTTGCCAAGCTCTGTGGCTGCAATGCAATTGTGTGATCTCAGCTCACTGCAGCCTCCACCTCCTGGGTTCAAGCAATTCTCTTGCCTCAGCCTCCTGAGTAGCTGGAATTACGGGTGCCTGCCACCACCCCTGGCTAATTTTTGTATTTTTAGTAGAGACAGGGTTTCATTATGTTGGCCAGGCTGGTCTCAAGCTCCTGACCTCAGGTAATCCACCCGCCTTGGCCTCCCAAAGTGCAGAGATTACAGGTGTGAGCCACTGTGCTCAGTCTGTATGTGGCTTTCTAAAAAAGGCAAAACTACAGAGTCAGAAAACAGACCAGCAGCTTCCAGGAACAGAGGGGTAGGGGGAAGGAATTAACTGTAAAGGGGGACAGGAACATTTAGGGGTATGAAATTATTCCCTATATTGATTTTCAGTGGTGGTTATATCGTTGTATACATTTGTCAAAACTGGTAAGTGTTGTAATATAAAACAGTGAATTTTAATGTAGGTAAATTATAGCTTAATAAACTAAGTCTCTCACACACGCACATACACACACGCGCATGCACACACACGCACATGCACATGCACATGCACGCACACACACACACATTCAGACCAGAAAAATCTCAAAGGTTCCTCCCTGTGTTAATATTCACTGTTCTCTATGGGGGGTGCGATCACAGGCGAGGCCACAGGAAGTGATATCCAGAGACTTGTCTCATTTTTCAAACGTCCCCTCCCTCCCTGATCCCTCCTACCCCTTCCCAACCCACGGCAGTCCTTCTGTGATGTACTGGGAGGAAGAGAAGAACTAGGCTTTCTTTTCTCGGTTGGAAGTTGTAGGAACGAGGCTGCCCCTCCTGTGGAGGTCCATGTGTTCCCTTGGACGCCAGACGTTCTCAGAGGACGGAGGCAGGTCCTTGTCCTAGGTCAGAGGGCAGAGTCACTGGCCTGAAATGGAGTATTTTGGAACAAGAGCTCAGAATCCAAATCTCACTGAAGCAGCCATGAAGCCCATCGGGCAAATGCGAATCTAGATGGACAGGGCGCATATCCAGCGTTTCCATTTTTCACTCGGGGTCTGGGGAGGAGGCCTCAGGCCCGCCACTCTGTTTCTCAGGCCTAATGCAGGGTTATTGATTGAGGCCACCCAAGTGACACACAGTGAGGGAGCCAGGCCCTCGCTGGGAAGAAGGGAGCCAGGGCCTTGTCAGATGCAGAGAGAGGCCACTGCCCACACAGGCAAACAAGGCCCACAGTCTGGAGGCTGGCAGGAAGGGCGGCTCTGTGGGAGGCCGGCTGCCGGGGAAGCTGTCCTCTGGCAGGGATTTGTAAACATACCCTCCCTTTGCTGCCTTTCAATGCCTGTCTCAGACATGGCTCCCGCTAACACCAGCACCCACTGTGTGAACATTTACCACGTGCCAGGCCCAGGCTAAGACCTCTAGACTAATTCACAGCTACCCTAAGATGTTGAAATTCTCCAGACTGTTTAACAAATGAGGACACTAAGGCTCAGAATGAGGGTGGCTCAGCCTCTGCACTCAGGGCTGTTCCTCTGTTTTGTCTGCTGAAATAAGCCAGACCTGGCCAGGACAGCTCAGGGCTCTGAGGAAGAGAACGGAGCCCACGCTTTAAGTGAGCAAGAGTGTACCAGAGAGCTCTGCGACAGATGGAGTTCTCGTGGATACATCCCACGCCCCAGGCCCCCTTCAAATAAGCCAGATCCTGCAGCCTCTGGGTATGGGGTCTGGGGCAGATCCAGTAACCCTGATTGGGAGTGCTGAAGGGTGGGGTACAGGGAAAGGGGCCCAGCTGCAGGTGCTGGAAGTCCCACGATGGGGACCAGGAGTTCATGTGGGTGTTTCTGTGAAGGAAGGGAGGTGGAGGGAGAGCCTGCTGGGCAGAGCTCTGTGGGCAAGAGGGGATAGGCCACTCAGAGAGCCACTTGGTTTTGGAGGCTGCCACATCCCAAGAAAAGCTCTAGGATCAGAGACACCCATCAGAGGCCCTGGTGATTCCTCAGAGGCTGGGACCAATGAATGACTGGTGGCTGGCACCGAGGGAGAGGACAGCTTCATGCCTGTTATGCCACAAGTCCCCAGAAGGGTGGTAAGGAGAGAGGGAGCCGAAAGACGGCTGTCATTCTTGGGCGGGTGCAGCTTTTTGTGTTATAACTGGTAACCTCAAATCTCCACCTTGATTCTGGACCTGAAAGCAGAGTTCTGCTCTTGGCGGTCAGTAGGGTTGTGCGCAGGCACAGCAACAGCCTGATAAGCAAAGATTCTGGAACTAAGCCAGATGGCCCAGCTGAGTAGGCAGGTGTAGCTCTGGGTTCCCTGGAGGTGGTGGCCATGGTCAAAGAGGACAGGAAAGCGTAGCTCCTTTCGGGGCGGGCCAGGACATGAGGTGGGACACGTTATGGACCAGAGGCAGATGTGACCTTGACTCTGCGGGGCAGAAAGTCCTGCACAAGGGAGTGGCACAGGGGTTGAGAGACAAGTTGGTTCCCTTCTAGCTGTGACTAGAGTCCCATTCTCAGGCCTCTGAAATCCTTTCTACCTTTAGGAGCAAAATTTCCGCCACGAAGCATGCAGCTAGCTGTTCGCCTTGTCATTCATGGAGGGTTGCAGTACAATAGCACTGCCTTTTACCTTGTGCTCGTCTTCCTCTCATCAGCCTGACGCTCAGGCTCGGAGTCCTGCTGCTTTGGCGTTAGTGGGAAACGCAACTGTCTGTCACTCAGGAAACCGAGACTCCACGTAAGAAGCACTGTCTGTATACAGTGGACTCTGATCCTGGGATCTTATTCAAGAGGGTATCGGAGCAGCCACAGGATTTTGCACCTGAGTACAGACAATGGGGCATGGAGACCTCCCTTCCCCAGCCAAGGAGACCCTAGCAGAGTCAGGGACTTTGGCCTTATGGTGACACCACTGTCTCTACCTACCAGGATGAGTCCAGTGCCCCAGAGAGCTGGCTTTTTCTGTGCTGCTTGGCATCCTGCTTGGGAGTGAGAAGGAAACTCTGCGTGTGTGTGTGTGTGTGTGTGTGTGTGTGAGAGAGAAGTGGGGGTAATGGGGAAGGGCAAGGTGTAGGGAGGGGTGGTCGATTTTTCTAGAGGTAAATCCTGCCCAACGAACACCCAAACCAAGGAGCCACACAGAGTTAGCTGGATTGAAGTGGGTTCAAGTCATTTATTTTTAGACTGTACCAGCATGTTTGGTTCTGGGGTCCAATCCCCAAATTCCAGAAAAATAAACTAATGAGAACCACATGCACTAAGAGGAGGCCATTCCGACATTTCCGTGACCATGCGGTGAGTGGGCTTAGAGTATAGGACGGGGGCCCGGTGTGGGGCAGGGACTCCCGCTCCCAGACAGCTGACAGCAGCTGGCTCTGAGCCCTCATCGGGGCTGGGGAGAGGGCTGAGGCCCGGTCATTTGGACCCTGTCCCCGTATGTACCTGGGCCCCTTATTGCTACATTTGCTACTTTGCTACTTTATGGCCCCTGGGTCTAGCCCAGGGGATGCCTTATCACTGGGTGGTACTAATGAGTAGGTTGCTGTCATCTGCTGTTGCCATGGTTACACAAGCACAGGCCTCTCTTCAGAGGGTCCCATGGTGAGTTATTAGTGATTCATTTGGCCAGTATTCAACTTATCCCATGGTCTTTGCTACATATTCAGCTTGGGCAGCTCCTTTTCCAGGCTGGTGGCACATTCTCTCCCTACCCCTGCCCTCCCCTAGCCCTCCCCTAGCCCAGAGCTTCCCAGCTCCTGGACATGGCAGCGGCACCTCCCTTCAATATATTCTGCAAGGCCCAAAGGCCAAGAGCCCTTAATCCTTTCCTCCTTCTGGGAAGGCTTTCCTGGTGGAGGATTTTGAAGCTCATGTATTTGGAGCAGAACAGGAGGGATATATTTTAGGAAAAACATCATCTTCCACAATCACTAAGGGGGCCAGTTGGGTGGCAGGCTCCCGGTTCGGTGTCCTGTTGGTGAGGTAGTTTGAACATCCCGGGAATCCTGCCAGGAAAGAAGCCCCTGGAGCGCGTACCCAGGTGTTTAGCTAGTCCAAGCTGCAACTCAGTGGTGAGAGGCCCCTCCCAGGGTGCTGACCGGGCGCCTGACTGCCCAGTGGTGGTGTGCCTGGAGCGCAGGCCCGGCTGACTGCACTGGCAATTGGGCCCTGCTTTGTTCCTGGGGTACAGCAACACCTTCCCAGCAGAACAAAGCTGATGCATTGCTTTCTGGAAGGGCAGGAGCCTCCTCCCCAGCCCGGAGAGTTCCTGCTGCTTCGGTCAGGCCATCTGGCTGCGGCTGGTCATTTATATGTGCCAACCTACAAGCTTTCCTCTTCCCATGTAGGGAGAGGTTATTTTCGTCAGATGCCAGTGCCTGGTGTATCTCGATGGGTGGGTGGTCATTTGCTACAGCTGCCCTGATGCTGTGGCTGTGGGGCTGCCAAGTTGTGGCTGGAGAGCACTTTTCCTCATAGGGAGGAGTCCTAGGCCAAGAGACCACACCCGGTCAGGGAGGCTAAGGCAGCTTCTAGTGGGCAGGACTGGGTAGGGGAATCTGCTTTGCCACAGAATTACCTGCAAACGTCTAATCTAGTCTGTATTTTTGGCTGTGTAGACCAGGCCAAAGGGGGATGGGCCAAGACCAGATTTTCCAAATGTACTTGCATGACCAAAGTCTGTGTGGTAGACAAACCTTGGATTGGCAGCCTAGTTCCACTCCCTTCTTGCAAACCCCCCGCTTGATCTACGGTGGAGCATGGGCGCCTTTGCTGGGGGGTGGTGTGCGGGGTTATTGCTCTGGGTTTGAGCCCATCTGAAGTCTCCTTAGCTCTGTTGTGCTTACTGACCCTCCCCTCTGGATGCCCCCAGAGGTGCTTGGAAGCCTGCAGCCAGCTCCATCTCAGGGCCACAGTCCGCCTGGCTCTGGGCAGATCCTCTGGGGATCTCCAGGGTGAGACTGGTCAGAAGGGGGCCAGAAGGAATGGCCAAGAAGCCAACCCTGCCCTGTCTGCAACCTGGCTTAGAATGCCCCTTTCACCATGGGGAGCAGCAGGGGGCAGCCAGGCCCCTTGCCCTGGATAACTGAGGGCACAGAGGTGCCTGCTGCTTGGGGACGCCCTTTGCTGTATGCTCTATGCCTGGGGGTCAGCACAGCCTTGGGATCCTTGGGCAAGGCTAGGTGCAGATGAACTTAGACTGCAATTTTGTTCTGAAACAGGAGGTTTATGCAGAGAAAAATGGGATGAAAGAGGAGTGTCAAAAGACCCCATAACTTGGAATGGGACTTCATGTCATTCATTTACTCATCCAGTGGTTACTGAGTGCCTCCAAAGTACCAGCCTCTGTGCTGAGCATGTGCAAGTGTCCAGCAAGAATCTGGATCTATACTGCTGCCTCTGGAGACAGAGCAGCACTGAGGATCCAAGATCTGTCATCTCTCCAGTTTCCACTGTACCGCCAAGAGAGGAACTATTGCCAGTGGGGGAAACCGAGGCATAATAGTAAAGAACTCACAAGGATATGACATAATGAAGACTCCTAATGCCCATGGTGGCACTGCTGTGAGGACAGAAGGCTGCTGCCCTGGGGACAGGGCTGTGTGGAAGCAGGCATAGACAGGACTCGGAGGTGGCAGGGTGGAAAGAGGGGTCATCGGGGAGCACCCAGGAGGCTGGGTCTGCAAATAAGCATCTGAGCCTTCGGTGGTCACCGGCTGGTGAATTTGGCTACATGAGAAAAGAAATACCAGCAATCGCTTTATTGCTTCTATGTTTTTTGTTTATATGCTCCCAAGGGAAAATTTTTTTTTTAACCTATGGCCAAAAATAGATCAAAGGAAGATAGTCATAGCAAGTGGGGGAGTGAATGTCTGGATTCAAAAACAGGTTACTTAACGCAGCTCTGTCTGAGGGCTCCTGGGCATCACAATGACAATGACGATGACAGTATTAGCTACAATTTGCTAAGCACCTCCATGTGTCAGGCACCTGACCCGGTGCTTTACATACATTACCTCACAGCTGAGCTGGCAAATGGTCATTTTGACACAAACAGAGGGAATACAGGTGGGTCTTTCGCAGGTTTTTGCATTCCCCGAGGCAACTGGTTTAGCAGGGGTGCTTTTGCTGGGCCTTCAGATAAGACTGGGAGGAGAATTGTGTGGCCTGGCCTGGTCCCATCGTAGCATGGTCTGCCCCAGCTTCACACACAAAGGGGACCTGACCCAGCAGGGGTCTCACCACGCCTGTCAGGATGCCACCACGCTGGGGCTGCCAGCCCTGCAATCCAGCCACCTCCCAGGCTGGGGACCCTCCCAGCTCCCATCTGGGGCTGCCGGAGGGGAGAATCCCAATGGCCCCTCAGTTCATGGCCATGTTTATTTTAAGTAAAACATGAGGGAATAAACCAAGGAGCAAGAGGGCAAAACCAGAATAAATTATGAAGTAATTTTTAAAAAGATGGTCAGCAGAATCCCTGCAGCTGTGGAATAACAAGCTCTGTCATCGACACCAGTGCATCCTCGAACACTGGACCCTTGAGACCTTTGATGGGACCCAAGGGCAGCCACCAGGCTGGTGGGGACCTCTCCGAACGCTGATCTCAAAGAGGGTGGGGAGAACTGGAGGTGCAGCAGTCCATGAGGTTGCTTTCTTGCTGAAGATGCGAGTTGGACATTCTACGTGAAAGCGGTGCTTGGTGCTGGCGGTGACACCTGGGTGGCTACGCAGACGTGAAGGATGACAGGCGGCGACGGGGACGTGGTGACAGTGACTATGGGAGGTGCCAGGGAGGTGATGCGTAATACTGGATGTGCTCTCGGTCCACTCATCCCTCTCGAACTTGCCAGAAGGTGTGAGTGCCCCCGGACAGTGGGGGAGTGAGGATAATATAATCTCAGCGGTAGTCGTGACAGGAACCTTGTGATGTGTTCTGCCCTGAATGAGCTGGGATCAGGGCCTCTTAGCGGGTGGAGTGTTGGAATACAACTGTACAAGGAACAGAGGACTGTTGACAGGCGCCGCCGCTGGGCCGTGTCCGGGCTCTGTGGACTCTTTCTTTCTGGCCTCCCCGTTCACCCACTGGGTCTCCCCACCGTCGCCCTTCATGGCCCTCACTCTTTCTCCTTCACAGTGACCAAATCTCCCCGTAAGGAAACTCTGTCCGCGGAGGTGGAGCGCCGCCGGCTGCCCGTGGGGTCCGCGGGCCCGGGCCCTGGACCTGCGGTGGGGACGGTCAGGAGGACTGCATCAGGCCCGTGAGGCGCTTGCCCGCCAGCGACTTTCCCTGCAGAGAGACAGCCGACAGAGAGGCACGCACAGGCGCACACACACACAGATAGGGACAGAGACAGAGAGCCGGACAGGTGAATTCATTGTTGCCTGGGCCACGGAGGCCACACGACCGACCAACCCAACTGACCGCCTTGATAGTTGATCTCTGGGTATACGGGAGCCTTAACTTTGGACAGCTGGAGAAACCAGGGCCCCCAGGGAAGGTTAGGGGAGTCCTGGAAGGTCCCCTTGTGAGGGTGTGTTGCTGGTACTGTTTCTGCGGTGTGGGAATTTTACTTACCAAAACCAGATATTTAAACTCTCAGGTAGAGCAATTTTTAATGCCAGTGGGCTGCCCTGAACTTGATTTTATTCACGTGGGAAAGGAAAAGGTAGACTTGAGTGTACTGAGGACGGGGAGGGTGGTTTGACTCAAATAGAGGGTGACTCAGGATCTGGGTGATGCGAATCTAATGAATTAACGAGTCTTAAGAAGGCAGAGTCCTGTTTGGAAAGCAGGGTAGACATGAAGGCCTTGAGTCCTCTTGATGACGCCTTCTGGGACCGTGAAAATCAGGGTCATTTGCTGGGGCTCGGAGCCACTGTAGGTCCCAGGGCAGTGCACTCCTGCTGTCGCCTATGTGCTTGGCTTCCCATCTGTGGCACCCACAGGTGGAGTTTGATGAACCCATGCCAGGAAACCTATAAGCCAACTATAACCCATGTGGGAGATCTTCTCAAAAACTCAGACAATGAACTGAATCATGAGGCCGGGTGCATCAGCCACAGAGGCGCCGGGAGAGGCCAGTTGTGTATGTGTCCTGGAGAGGTGGTGGAGAAGCCCCCTGATCTAGGAGGGGAGTTGTGACTGGGCACCAGGAGGAGGGTGAGGGGGGCGAATGAGGCTCAGTGGCTTTGTTTACTGTCCTTACATAGTGTGTGCCTGTTCTCCAGCTCACCCTCTTTAGAAATCCATATCATTGCACAGGGGTCTAGAGGAGAGTGTGGCTGGGCCCAGGCAGATTGATCACTGTGTCTGGGAAAGCGCTCCAGACCCATCCTATTATTGACAGCGGGTCAGCGACACCATTGCCATCTGTGAAGGGCGGCACGTGATGGCTCGTCAGCCTGGGCTGCGGTGTTTGGCCGTGAGATTGCAAGGGCCAGCGATTCCTCATGTTCATTTCCAAGTGGGGTGTGAGGGCTTGTCTTGTTTGCTGGGCTTGGCTGCGTGTAAGCTAGATGTAATTAAAAAAATTGATCAGGTTTGTGAAGCCTGGTAGGGTCCTCAATAAACCTGCTGATTGATGGATTGATGGATAACGGGTCTGTCTAATAAATGAACAACATGGGCTGTGGATTTGCTGGATACAGGACAATGTGGCATCTGGCTTAGATCTCCATGGAGGGGCATGGCCTGCCTGACTTTGAGAATTCTGGTGCCGTGGATGGGAGTTTGTCCAGAAATGAAACTGCCCTCAGGAGCTGTAAGGAAGTCTGCCTTTCTCGACCTCTCCTTGACCTTTTTTCCCCTATTTCTTTCACTCCCCATTTCCACTAGACCAAACTTTTCATTTTTTTCTCCCCATCTTAAAAAACACACACATGTGCCCACATAATCTCCCCATCAGCAACCTTATCTGAATCTTCAACTACACTAAACTTGGCCTGCAGCAGGATACATTTATACTCGGCTAAGGAGTTTTTAATCAGATTTTTAAAAAAATCCGAGAGGGTTACAGTGTCGGTCTTTGAAAATCGCTAAGACAGAATGGCTACGCCTTTGTCTAGAGCGCGTTACAGCCCCGGATTCTGTGGCACACGCCCAGCTGTGACTCTCCTTGAGTGCCCTTTCTTACATACAGTGTGAGGCATTTGTCACTTGGGAAGGTGCCTTCCTGGTGCAGGCCTGAAAGCAGGAAGCATGGGGGTGTGGGGCATCCTCTCTGAGGAAATGAGGGGCTGTTGAGTCTAGGGGCCTGTTTGTGTGAGAGTACTTAGAAACCTCCCCTACCCTGCTACCCATGCCCATCCCTGCCCTATGAAAGGCACAAAGGAAATTTGCTCTCCTCTTAGGTGCTGCGTATTGCTGTGATCACCACCACACACCAATATTGGCTCCTCCTCCTCCTCTCATCCCTCCTCCACCAGGACTACAAATCACACATTGTGTACCCAAATATATATATGTTCTGGGTTTGCAATCCACAGCATTTGGGGCTCTCATTTAGCTGGTGGATGGGGAAAAAAAAATCGCTCAAGCTTCTGAATAAGTCTGTTGCCAGCGTGTACATTAAAAGCCCAGAGACAAAGGAGGTGAGGTTTACTAGTTTGCCCAAACCCTCACTGCAGCTTCATTCTTATTAGCAAGGTCATTTTGGCTGGAGCGGGGACTGTGGGTTGAGGGAGGTTAGAGATTCTACTTCTGGAGGATTCTGTGTCTACGTGTTTTAGGTGAATTTGGCCCCGAGGCTTCCCTACCCTCAACCCTTTCCCGTTCTACAGAATGGGCTGGGCTGGACTTGAGGCACTAATTAATCTCTTCCTGCCTAAATCCTGGAGCTCAGCCTCACAGCTCCGACTCCAAGGACCTGTGGCCAGCCTGTCACTGCCCGCTCCTCCGCTCCCCCCAATCACTTTTATTTCCCAGGGCTTCAGGGAGGGATGATGCGGCTGACCAGCCTAGGGGCCACCCCTGGGATTGTTCCCAACCTCTCAGCAACCCAGGTGGTGCTGCTTGGCATTTTTGTCTCCCTCTCCCCACTCCTGCTTTTGAGCATTTACCAAATGCCAGCTCTGCTGCTAAAGATGGAGGTCATGAGGGTTCAGGTTTGCTTGAGAAGCAGCTCAGCCCAGCTGCAATCTACCCGCTACCCAGCGACCTCCTGGGTGAGTGAGGGCAGGCTCAAGCTGGAAGGTGGTTAATCATGCAGGATGCAGGCATGGCTAGATGCCTGGCCCGGGGCTTTGGGGAAGAAATAGTGCAATCACACTTGCTCAGCAGCTGCCTCCCTTCTGAAGAGCTGAGGCTCCTGTAGTTTTCAGTGATCAAAGTGAAATCTGATAGCAGAGGCTACCTGTGTTCAGAGATGAGCTGCCCCGAAGTACATGCCCCTATAGGCTTGCAGGAAGCTCCTGAGGAACTTTCTCTGCCTAGAGAGAGGGGAGCTCCTGCCTATTACACACTCCAGGGCGCTTACCCTCAACCCTGCCTTTACTATCATCCCTGCCTCCAGTTTGGATGATCCTGAAGGAACCACTTTGGAAGGGGAATGGTAATTCAGCCTGCCTGTGCCTGGCATTTGCATAGTTACAGAGGAAGCAGTTTTTTTCAGGGTGTGAATATGTAATGTTCCTAGTGCTGGTCAGTTGGGAACAGATCATGGTGCCAGGAAACTGCAGCCAGCTCAGCCCGAGGCCTTGGCGTAGCTGAGCAAAGCAGCTGAGGATGGTTGAAAATGCTATTAGCAGGCAGCCTTTGTCCAAGTGAAAAAATATACAGTGATTAAGAACTGAGCTGCAGAAGGTACATTCCAGAGACACCAAAGCCTTGCATACCGACAAAGTGCTTTTCACCTTTGAGACATTTGGCAAAGTGTAATCCAATAGAATTTGGGATCCTTCAATTTCATGGACCATGGGCTCAGTGCTGAGTTCACTAACACCCACGCATTCGATTCCCACCCTCCACTCTGATTAATCATTTCAGCTCTGTGGCCATCTCGACGGCTAGAAGCCTGGAAGAAGGTGGTCACGGAATCTTTTGTTTCTGAAAGGAAACACACAAAAGGAATGGCCCCCTTTTGTGCAGTGAGAAAAATCAACATGCTGCTTGACATGCTGTGGCTCTGTGCATTGCACTTCCACATATTAATCAACAAAGCATGCACTATCTGGGTTACCAAGAGCTTTTGCCACTTACTTACCTGGGAGACTAATGCTAAACTCTTTGGCTGGGAGGGGGGCTGTGGCTCAGAGAGTAGCCCTTGGGTCAGAATGGGGCATATTGGGGGACAGCAGAGCCAAGCACTAGCAGCTCAGGGAGGACCTTTTTCAATGCTAAGAGAGTAAAGACATCTGAGCTTCTGATGAGATTCTTTTGCTGATATGCTCAGATGAAGTAAGACCAAAGTTACAAATCTCAAGTCTGCCAAGTCAAAATCCAAAGAAATCAACCATGGTTGCCCCTGGGGGAGGAGGATGAAATTGATTGGAAAGGGACATGAGGGAGCCTTCTAGGGTGATGGGGTATACGTTACAGGGGTGCATACACTTGTCAAATTCATTGAGCCATACACTTCAGATCTGTTCATTTTACCGTATATAATTATATCTCAAAAAAAAAAAAGATTAGGAAAAAAAATCCCAGCTATCATATCTATGCCTTGGAATTTCCCACTCCTTACTCTTCTTCAGTTGCTGGGCCCATCCGTTGCCTTGGAGAAATTCAATGCTTCCCCCTCCAGTATAGGAGGAACCTGGATTCCTCTGTTAGGGGAATTAGAACTTGCAACAGAACTTACGTGGAACACTATTTCTAGACTCCACTGACCCAAACGGACCCCTTGGGTGTGACACACAGATTCTTCATCCTTGCTCATGAAAAATGGTGTTCTGTTGAATACAGCTCAGCAAGCGACCTTAGCAGGCAAAAAGTGAAGACCCCAGAGATGAGTCACTCTCTCAAGGAGCCCAAAGGTCACCTTAGAATAGATGGTGCTCAAGTTCGTAAAGGATGTATATGTGTGGAATTAGGGTCCTGGGGCTGCAACTGGGGAGACTTGCGGAGGACAAGGGTCAGGAGCCCAAGAGACAAGTGGAAAGATAGGGGATCCAGCTTGGGTTTGCAGGATGGGAGAAGCTAAAGGCCTACTTGACTTCATCGGGTGACTCCCAGAAGAAGGTTGTTGCTCCTGGTGCCCCTTTTCCACTGAGCAGAGCAAAAGAAATAATTTTAAAAAGGGAGTGCAAAGAATTCCATGGCATCTCCTTTCTCAATGATATCTAAAACTGGGGAGAGAGAGTGCTGTCTGGGATGTCTGAGAAATGCTGGCAGGGGGTGGTGGGAAAATCCACACTCACTCAACGTAGAATAATTTGAAAACACCTTTAAAACCATTCTGTTCAACTCTATGAAACAAGGTGGGGCAGACGAAATGGGAAAACTGGGTTATGGGACCTGCTATGGCTCCTCCACAACAGAGGTAGGTCAGAGCGGCATGGGAAGGAAGGGAGGCCATTCCTGGCTTTCTCGCCCTTCCCCAGTGAGGAGGGGCAGGAGCCTGTGGCTGACCTGTTCCTGGAATCTGTGTTACTCGTAGGTCCTTGACAAGCGTTCTGATCTCTCACAGGGGCTGAAGGGCATTTTACATGATTTTAAAATATTCTGTTTATTTGACCCTTTTTAAATAGGAAGCTGTATCACAAATATGAAACAATACCCCAGTTGTTTTATAAACACTAGGGGATCAATGAAAAGTGAATTAACCAAAAAAGAAATTCACTGGTTGAAGAATTAATATGTAGTACACTCATGGATACTTAAAACCAAACCTGTTGAAAAAATAAGAAATTTGATCAAAATAAACATGTTTTTTTTTTTCTTTTTTTTGCAATAGCCCATCTTATGTACAGTGGTATAAACACTCAGGTTCTGCCTGGTAAATGGGGGATATAGGATCTACCCAGGAGTCGGTCATCTGAAAACAATTCCCACAGAATGTCACTGGGACCACTAGTAGGCTCAGACACCTTACTCTATCCTGTATTGGTGGTACAGTTCGGCTCTGCGTCCTCACCTTGAATTGTAATCCCTATAATCCCCATGTGTTGAGGGTGGAAACTGGTGGGAGGTGATTGGATCATGGGGGTGGTTTCCCCCATGCTATTCTCATAATAGGGAGTGAGTTCTCATGAGATCTGATGGTTTTGTGTTAATACACATGCACTCTGTGTTGCCTGCTGCCACAGAAGACGTGCCTCCTTCCCTTTCCACCATGATTGTAAGTTTCCTGAGGCCTTCCCAGCCATGTGGAACTGTGAGTCAGTTAAACCTCTTTCCTTTATAAATTACCCAGTCTTGGGCATTTCTTTATAGCAATGTGAAAATGGACTAATACAATTGGCAACTACCAGTGCTTTAAAATATTTTAAAGTTTTTGAATTTAGAAAAGATGAGTTGCCAATTATCCTATCTGGATTAAATGTAAAAGGACCCACCTATCCCCTGATCTCCCATGGGCCTTTCTCTTTGAGTTTCTTACTCCAGTTTGATGGAGTGGTGTGGATAGTTCATGTACCCTCCCTTCTCAAGTGCCCTGCTCTTCAAATCACCCAGGCCTTGACAGTGGCATGGTGGGAATGGTCCCCCTGCTAGGAACACATGTAGCTGTGAGGACAGTTATTAACAGCCACCTGCTGATGGACCATTGAGCAACTATTGTGTGTCGAGCGCGCGAAGCATTTTACAAACACCTGCACTTACGTTCACAACATGCTTGCCAGTTAGGCATTTCTATAAACTCCACTAAAGGAGCAAAGAAACAGACTCAAACAGAGCTTGGGGAACTTGCCCGGGAGTGCATGGCTAGTCGGTGGCAGAGCTGAGTTGGTCGGCCTTCACGACCTATGCCTCTCTTCCTTTGCATGTGGCTGTTATTCTCAAGGAAGAAGGCAGATGGAAACACTCGGGGATGAAGGAGTCCCCTGTGCCCACCCACACCGGGCAACCTCTCTGGGAAATGCAGGGTGATTTTCTCAACTTCCCTGAGAAAAGAACTTAAGCTCTTGAGCATGCTTGAACCCATCTCAGGCAGTTTCTACCCTGCGAAGGGGCTTCCTCTCATGCCATCTGGGAATCCTGAGAGAAAGAAGGTGCCATCTGCTGGCTGACAACCCTGGCAAAAGGGGCTTTGGTTACTGCACTGAGCTGGGGCGCAGGTCACCGTGGCTTGGTGCATGTAGATTTCAGGTGGTGGCTGCTGGACAGGCTGGGTGAAGCCACCATTCCGTTTGTGGCCCTGTGTTACTCATGCTGATTCCTCTAGGAACACACATGGCAAAATCTCCAGGGAGGACAGAAGCAGATGTGATGTTCACCATTCTTAGGTGGGGCAGGCAGGGTGGCCTTACTCTAATGAGAACCAACCCCACTTCAAATCACTCTAGGTCAAGTGCCTAATTCAGGGTGCCCAGCTAGGTGGGGGAAACCCTCCTTGATGGTGTTCCTGGCACCTCTAACCCTGCCCCCACCATGCTCATCGCCTACTTCTGCCTGTCAGTTTTGCTCAGTGATTGGGTTCCTTTCTCCATGGCCCCCCAGCTGTGCAGGGACAAATCTGGAGCCGGGCAGTGATGCCAGGAGAGGCAAGGACTCAGCAGTGGAGCCCTACATGAGTGGCAGAATGCCAGGCCCAGACTCCCCGGTCTCGCATCCAATTTGTGCACTGCCATTTTCTCTGCTACTCTGTAAACCTGTGTGGTGGACATGGCCCCTTTTCACACCAGCTCTCCCTTTTCTCCCTCCTTTCACCTGACTGAACAATCCTGTTGCTTTTTCTACTCTGAGCTTGCAGGAAATTCTTGGTGGCTTCAGGAGTAGAATGGAGGGAAGCATTCTGTCTGTAAGGCCTCTCAGTGGCATGCCTTCCTGTGACCCACTTAAGGCCCGCCTGTTCCTCTTCTCTTCCTCCTTCCCAAATGGACTCTGGAATCTAAGCTCTGGTTCACTCCAAATTAGGCAAAGACCAACAGACTCCAGGAAACAGGGACATGGCTGTGCTGCTACTGGCAACAACCTGATGCTACTTTTTTCCAGCTAGGAAATTCAAGTAAGCCTTGACTATGGCCACGGGAGACAGTGAAGCTGGAGTTTAGTTACTCGATACTGTGGATGAAGCAGAAAGTTATTTGCTTGGCAGTATGTGATACTCCTGAGGACCCATGAGGACTCTGACTTCATCCTCCTAGGGACACTTATCTCTTGCAAATGTGTTCACCCAAAACACATACGTTTGTTGGGGTCCTTGGTTTAGCCAGCTGACAAGGCAGAGCCTAGAATTGCTGACTCCTCATCCCCTCACAAAAGCATAACACCAGTGAATGTCCATGTCCACTTGGATGCATATGGAAGGAGGGCTGACTCATTTCTCTTTCTTCCCCACGCTCAGGAATGCAATGCAGCAGGCACTTACCAGACATGCATTCCTAACCTGAAAAAGTACAGCAGGGGACAGACTAAGCAGCATTTTCAAGAGATACCTAGGCAGAAACTTGGGTCACTGGAATTCTTAGCTACAGGGAACCTTATTTCCCTACAGGCTCTTCATGGGTTGCTGAGATGTTATCATCAGTCCCCGTGGGACAGGGGATGGGCTGTTTTCCAGCTTTCTTCTCCCCTCATGGTGTAGTGTGTAGAAATGTGAGATTGCTATGTTTCCTGCAGGACTTGGCCAAGGGCCCCCAGAGGAAGAGTAATGGCAGCTTTCACCGGGAAATGAAGCCTAAGGATGCTGCTATTGGATTTAGAAGCATCTTCAAAGATTGTGGGCATTTCGTGTTCTGCTAGGGAACAGGGACCAGGAGAAGAGAGTTACTGGGTCAATACCTAAGGATATTATCTGCACATTGCCTCTGGGAAAAGGGACTCATCTCAGCATAATTTCTGGACCCCTTAGCTCTTTGTTTCTTAAGAGAGAAAACCTATAGGTACAAAAAATGGGCAGCAAACATGGAGACACCAAGAAATGGGTGCTGCCAACTGTCCCTGGAATCAGGGCATGAGGACAGAAGTGGTGGGCAGAGACAAGGCCATGGACAAACAGATCATCTCTTTTGGATTTTGGAACACCTTCTGTGCAGAAGGATCCCACAGGTTAGAGAGCGTGCGAACGCCGGGATCACTCACCCACTGCTGGAAGGAAGCCACCTCGGGGGTGAAATGCAGCGGCCATTCTGACTCTGCGCCAGCAGCACTAGGCAATTGTGTTTTTAGGAAGGGAAGTGAAGAATAACTTATCCAGCTGAAACTGTGAAGACCTGTGGCTTTAGAGGAGCCCCTGCCCAGACACACACACACAGCTACAGCGGGCATGCAATCCATGCGACAGAAACACTTGCAGGTTTGCAGCGTATGGTTAGATGCATACCATACACCGAACACAGAGGCGGACATCAGGCAGCTGGCACATGCACCTGTGTATGCATCTCTGCACATGTGCATACACCTGTGCATGTGTTCATGTGCATGTTTACACCACAGGCACTTGCAGAAGCATCTCATGCAAGGTGCATAGGCAATTGCTTGTTTGGCTGTAGGGTTTTATATCAGCTCCTAAGATGCCACTCTGACAAATACTGCAAACTTACTTACAGTATTCGCCTTAAAATACATATATAAAAACGGAATCCTCCCCCACGAAAAAGCCATTTATTCACCTCCGTGGAAATGGCTTCTCCACTTCTGCTTCTGTCGGTACTATAGGCAGTAGGAATGCCCACCCCAGGGGTCTGGTTTATCAAGGGATTTCGAAGCATCCCCTGCCACGTGCTTCTGACTCCTCCACTACCTCCCTTTGGAACAAGTGGTTAACAAATGGAAACCTCTGTTTGTCGGACTGATGGAGCAACTAGACTTTGTTGAGGTTGCATTGCTCAAGGTGGCTCCAGGTAAGCAGACAGCAGAGAGGCGAGTGTTTGTCATGTGGAGGGCTACATTTGGAGGAGTGGGTTTCATCTTCTTATCATAGGTTGACCCATTCCTGATCTGTGTCTGGTAGTAGGAGGCATCTTTGGGTCCTGCACCTCAGTAAGGGGCCAAATGCCAGATCCCCACAACACATGCACCATTTGCCAGCTGGCCCTCCCCACCTCCCATCACCTCACAAAAGGCTGACAAGCCCCGTGGCTCCCACAGCTTCCTGGGACGTGCTTAGGGCTCCAGGAAATTGACCACAGAGCAGAAGCTGGCCTGCTGGGCACCACAGTCCCTTCATTTCCAGGAAATGCAGAAAAACTACCTCTCTGAGTTGACTTTAAAAATAAGCCAACAAACAATAATAGCTACCATTTATCGAGTAGTTACCATGAGCTGATCTTTGTAATAAATGTACTTTGCACACACTGTCATATATGAGATACCCACCCTCAACCACAAAATAGATATAATCATGCCTACCTTGCAGAATACTGTTGGAAATTAAATAAGGTAATAAGTGCGGAGCTAAGTATGAGCTGCAAATAACATAATAATGAAACTGATTCTAACAGCTATACCTATTAAGCACACACAATGTGCTAATCACATTGTGCATTTTATTCCTACTTATTTACTCTTATTTCCCTTTTATGGATGAGGAAACTGAGGCTTAGAAAAGCTGTGCAATTCACACAGCTAAGGGATAGAGCTGGAGTGGAACCAAAGTCCATCCTAGGTGAAGCCAGCACGACACAGTGCAACATTATGAGCTCCCAAAAAATGGAGGCTCTTGCTGTCACACCCTCATCTAATGCCAGCATCTTCCCTGTGCAGTGGGCTTTGTTGTATGCACCAGGCATGCAAGTGACTTGCCCAGGATCATATACTACTATCAGGTGGAGGAAAAGGGATTCAACTGGCTTGCCTGACCGAACTTAGCTTACTTCTGTGCATTTTGGTGGGTGCTAAAGGGACGTGGTTCTCAAGAGGTCACACAAGCAGGTCATCTTCGATAGTGGATGAGAATGCAGGTAGGGGAAATGTCCCTGCCAGGTTTTTGACATTTAGCTCCAGGTGGTTGGTGCTGCTCAGTTGCAGTCCAGCTCCTTGCTCTTTTGACACATGGGCAGTGAGGTAACTGGCTACCTGCAGGGTAAAAGGCAGTTTGGTTGGTGTGGGACTGTCAGCCACGGGCAGCCAATCGGGGGCCTCTCAGAAACACAGTCCTGCTTGGGCAAGATGACTCCCTGTGCAGTCATCTGTGTAGTCCCAGGGAATATAGAAATAAAGGGAACCTGGATGAACCTGCTGAAGGGTGGGTGGCGAGGCTCACACACACAACCCACCCTCATGATCTCCTACAACTCTGATAACTCCAAGAAAGCTATGGGTGGGGCACGGTGGCTCATGCAGCACTTTGGGAGGCCGAGGTAGGCAGATCACTTGAGGCCAGGAGTTCGAGACCAGCCTGGCCAACATGGTGAAACTCTCTCTCTACTAAAAATTCAAAAATTAGCTGAGTGTGGTGGTGCAGGCCTATAATCCCTGCTACTCAGGAGGCTGAGGCAGGAGAATCGCTTGAACCCGGGAGGTGGAAGTTGCAGTAAGCTGAGATTGCACCACTGTACTCCAGCCTGGGTGACAGAGCGAGGCTCTGTCTCAAAAACAAAAAAGAAAGAAAGCTATGATTAAAGGCTAGCCAAGAATGAGATCTGAAGCTGAATCATTACCAAGGAAACCTCCATCAGGTGTGAAACCACAGGCTCGTGATGACTCACAAAGGCTAGTGACTGACTCCTTTAATTATTTAGAATTATGGGTGCCTCAGAACCTTCCAGTATTAACCAGGGCAGAGCACCGGTCAGAATTCCCCTACTACTTTTGCTGCAGATGACAAGGTTGGGTTGAATGTTGTCTTGGATGTCCCATCTTCATTTCCCAGTGTAATCTGCTATGATGTTAAGGCCAGGCTTTCGGTCCTTGCCTGACAGTCTGTCTTTTCCTATCAGGCATGGGGGCTCAGATGCACTTGACACTTTGTGTACATGAAAAAGGCCAGGGGCATGGTGTGGAATGGTTCTCCAGCCCTGTGACTAAGTACAGGTGCCCTCTGCCTCCCTGCCCTCCTTCTCCCCCACCTTTTATACCCAGGCACCAACTGTGCCTGATAGTTTTAATGGAATATATGAGGGAACATAGTAGCAATCAACCCTGACTGGGCTTTCTTTAGCTGTAAGAAGTGTCTTATTAAAACTTTGCTGACTTTACCAGGATTGCCATGCTTAATAAGAGGCCTCAAAGAATTTGAAAGCGAAAGATGAAGAGAGGAAAAAAGCCACAAGCTGTAATCACCATAATTATACAATCCCACGATGAGTTGAAAGCAGCCCTGGTGAAGCCCAAGAGAGGAGGGAGTGTCATCGGCAATCGGGTGGCTCTTAGGACAACTGGAAAGAATGTGACATGGGAGCCCTTTCCTTCCCCTGAGCTGGGCTGAGGACAAGGCCCCCCCAGCAGGGCCCCGGAGGAGGGGAGCTGGGATGGGGGGACAGTTTCTCCTCAGTCCAAGGTCTCTGGGGGTATGTCCTGCTCCTGGTCAGCCTGAGGTGTTTTTTGTTTTTGTCTTAGATGGAGTTTTGTTCTGTCACCCAGGCTGGAGTGAAGAGATGTGATCTCGGCTCACTGCAACCTCTGCCTCCTGGGTTCTAGCGATTCTCCTGCCTCAGCCTCCTGAGTAACTGGGATTACAGGTACCCACCACCATGCCTGGCTAATTTTTTTTTTTTAGTAGAGATGGGGTTTCAGCATGGCCAGGCTGCTCTGGAACTCCTGACCTCAAGTGATCTGCCCACCTCGGCCTCCCAAAGTCCTGGGATTACAAGTGCCCAGCACCACACCCGGCTAATTTTTGTGTTTTTAGTAGAGATGGGGTTTCAGCATGTTGACCAGGCTGGCCTCGAACTCCTGACCTCAGGTGATCCACCTGTCTTGGCCTCTCAAAGTACTTGGATTACAGGCATGAGCCACCACCACCCGGTTGGCTAAGGTGTTTTTGATGTCAACTCATTTACCTGGAGTCTGCAACTGGCATTGGGTAAAAGGCAATTGACTTCATGATCCTTTTTGCTTTCAACAAAACGCCTTTCCAGATGCGAACTATGACAGGAAGAGCTTTCTTCAACCTCGGGCCAGGATGTCCCATGCACATGGCCACCCTGGCTGTGCTGGGGCTCACCACACCACGGTTGCCAGTGCCCTGTGCCAGCGGGCGCCTGTGTCCTCCACTCGCTGACCTCCTTTCAGGCATTCGGGAGAGAAAGCCCTGTTGCCCAGAGCTCAGCTGCTGTGGCAGCAAATGACAAAAAAAAAAAAAAAAAAAAAAAGCAAGGATGACATGTAAAGGGCAGTGATTCCACTTCCTGACGGTTTCCCTTGCTTTGAGTATGTTGTCCTGTGGCTTTTTCTCCCTCAAGGTAGAGTCTAGTCTGAGTCTTTCAGATCCCTCTCCTCCGATCTCAGCAAACTCCCTCTGTATAATTCATTCTCCTTTTCCACGACTTATTTATAAACCACAGAATGAAATGCAGTAAGATCCATTTAATGAAATGCAGTAAGATCCATTTAACAGCTATTTGGGGCAGCATAGAATTCCAGTTGCAGAACAAAGATCATGTGTTCTGGTGTAGAAACCTACTCTATACTATCCTTGGCCATTCAGCTTTTAAACGGCAAGCCAGGGAGCTCGTTGCTATTTGAAGGGACGTAGTCCATCATTGGAATATTTTGTTATTGTTAGAATATTTTTAGTATCCTTTTATTTTCTAGCCATTTGTTCTAGCCTTGCTCTCTGGAGCAATCCAGAAGTGTCCACTCTCGAAGACAAATGCAAAGAGAGCTCACGGTGGCCATCGTATCTGCTGGGGACTAGACGTTTTTACTTCCATCTCTTGTGACATGGCTTCAAGAGTCCCTTTCTCTCTCTCTTTCTTCTCTTTGAATTGTCTCAGATTTTAAGGTTCCCTATAATGTGGGGGCTTAGAACCAACACTTAATATTGCTTAGAGCGACAAAAAGCAATGGAATACTTCTCCTTTCTCTGACCATCCCACTTTTGATATAGAGCCTAAAGTTGCCCTTTGGAAAGCAGCTGCATTCTGCTTTTACTTACACTAGGCTTGTAGTCAATGATGACCCAATAACTTGTGTTTTTTTTTTGTTTTTTTTTTACTTGATTTTTAGGAAAGGCTACAAATGCCATCCTGTAGTTGGGAAACCAAATTTAAAAAAAAACCATAACTATGACCTGATAAAATGTTATCTGGCTGTTTTTGACCCATCATCCCAGCTGTAAGAAATGCTTTCCAAATATAATTCCATTATCTACCAAATGAGCCACACTTTGGAGGTCTGGATCTTGGAATGTGGTTGGAAGGTTTGTCTCTTCATCCAGGTCACCAAAAATGATGTTGGATGGGCCATGGCTGAACCCTTGTGGCCCACTACCAGAGACTGCCTTTCCAGCAGACATAGATGGATTCATTCACCCTCTCATCCGCCATGAAGATGCTGAATATACTCACTTCACTCACATAGGGGCAAACGGAGGCAAGTGGAGGTGAGCAGGGGGAGGGAGGCAGGAGTGGACATTGCTTTCAACCTTATTGTGCTGCTAACAGGCTACATGTGTTTTTTTTTCTGGAGCAGGGTATGTATTTTTTAAGGTTACCCTTCTACAGTAAGCCAGACTGCCATGGGGGGTGTGGCGAGAATCTGCCAAATATTACCTAACAAGGTGCATTCCCATTTGTGGCCATGGTGCTGTTGCTCAAGCTGATGTGATTTGGCCATGATTAGGGAGCATGGAAGAACCACTGCCCTGTAGGCCCTGCCACTGCCGGGGTGACTCCATGCTTCCAACCCTGTCTCACCTTCCCACCCATTGGGAAGCCACGGAGCAAACACCCAAGAGTCTTTCTCCCATCCACCTTTGGGCAAACATGACAAAACTAAAAATCCCACTGCTCTGAGCTCTTCTAAGCACCCCTCCCTGCCGCTGGCAGTATCCCATGTAGCCACACAGCTGGAGGGCAACATCTTACAGGCTGTTCCTACCTATGGACAGATATCGTGCCCTCCTTCCAAAATGTCATGCTTTCCTAATTCAAACTAGGGACACTCATTCGCTATTTTAAAAAGGGAAAGTATCCCCTGTGGTTTCCACCAGGAGCTCATTCTAGGGGGACTTCCATGGAGGTCTTACTTGTTAGCCTTTGAGGTCCTTAGACTTGAAGTGCTCTGACTTTGAACTTTCCAGTCTGGACCACAGGCAGAGTTGGATCTCCTCTCCTTGACGTTGACATTGGCAATGCTGTCCCCTTGCCAGGCTCCTGCCATTGGATGCTCTCTTTCTGGCCCCTTCTGCTGCAGTTCCACTGCTCCCCGGACGGGACTGAGGCAGGCTCTGCTCTTGGCAGAGGTGGGCATCCTGTCTCCTGCATGGTTGGCCTTCCCATGGTTTATCCTGTTGGCGGGGGTGGGGGATCCTACACTTCCCGCCTTCTCACCAGGCAGGTGGGAGCCCACGCAGTTCCCATGTGACGGCACGGGGATGGCACCAGGGTCTGACTGCACATGTGACAAGCAGCGGGCCGAGACCTCACAACCCCATCAGCCGCTTGTGAAGTGAGAGCGCCTTTCCTGAGAGGGGGTGGGAGGAAGGCAGTGCCATGGTGAAGGGCTGCAGATCACCTCCTGAAATAGATCCCTGCCTGGCACACACACACACTTTGCCCCTAGCCTGCCTTGCTGGAGACTGGCCGGGTGCGCGATTTGGATCTGAATCAGTGGCTGTAAACACACAGCTGTGTCTTTCTGCCTCAGAGGATTTGATTTTCACTTGACTGCTTGGCATACTGGGGTCTGGGGAAGGCAGGAGAGGGCCTGGGCGGGGGGTGAGGGAGGGCCGGCCAGGGAAGGCCAGGAGCGGCTGCCCCCACCAGGCCCCGATCGCCCCACGTGTCCAGAAGCTGAGTCACCAGTGGGGTTTTTCTCCAAGTGGGCACTCTGTGGGGAGGGTATTTTGGCTGCTTTTGGTGGACAGGTTGAACTATCAGCGGGAACAGCTGGAGTTTTTTCCTCCCGAGGGAAATGCCAGGGTCTAGGGCCCAGTATCTCAAAAATGACAACCAACCTGTGGCCCTTCAGGATAAATCAAGGTCTCGAGATTCCTCCCCCTTGACCCCGTGGGACCCACTTTGTCACTGTGTCTTCTCTGCACCCACCAGCCTTGCTGAGTCTGTTGTTTTACATTTTACAGTTTATAAAAACATACTTTTATATTTTCATTTTCCAGCTACATAATAAGAACAGTAAATATGCTCTTCCTAATTTCACACAGAGCCAAGATAAAAAGTGAAGTATGGAGGAGCTGTAACCTGGTCTTACCATGGACTTCACCACTGATTGTAGACAGGAGAACACCATCTCTCGTACCCTTATTTCCCATCTCTAAAAGAGGACAGCAACAAGCCGGCCCAGGGTTCCCTAGGGAACCAGAAAGCCTGGTAGCAGGTGAGCAGCAGAGTGTGCCGAGATTCCCAAATGCTCACATTTCATCCTTTCCCATACCCATAGGGCCCTGAGCCCCCACAATGCATGCAGTGATGTGGCAGCACCACCCAGCTGACCCCACCTGACACACAGCTGGGCACCCAGACCAGAAGGGCAGGGAATGCAGAACTGGTGAGGCTTCAGGGTGTGGGGCACCCATCCTGTTCTCTGTGAGTCCTCCCTGGGCCTTCAGCAACTCACTGTATATGAGTGAACCTTGAACAACCCAGCGGGACCTGCGGTGCAGGTGTGGGGAGCCTGGGGCACTCAGTTCTCCTGCCACTGCATGTCCACGGTTTGTAAATACACCCAACTCAACTCTATCCACATTTATCTCCCAGCCTCACAGGCTGGCAGGCACTTCCTAATCAGGTAACTAATTGGGCAGGAAGGTAGCTCCTCTGCCATTCTGAGGAATCAGCCATATAACAACTCAGAAATCTCAGGACAGAGGTAAGCACAGACCTGCAGAATACTCCTAGCTGGAAGGGATGAGATGTCCCAGTCCAAGTCATGTCAGAGGAGAAAACCAGGGCTCAGAGAGGGCTAGTGATTTGCTTGAGGTCGCATAGCTAGCAAGCTGAGGCTGGAAGCAGGAGTCACTCTGCACAGTGGCTGCTGCGGTATCCGAGTCCCAGGACTTGGACTCGCTGCTTGAGAGAGGCAGGTTTCCATGCTTTCCCTTCCGAACACTTTGATGGATGTCTCCCTCCAGATCCAGCCAGGGCCAGGGTTTTACTGCAGCTGGGTCTGAGCGCTCCGAGATGGGAGAGGCCGGCACTAGTGTTTGTGACCCAGTAGTCCCAAAGGAGTCCAAGGACTGTTCGCAATAAAAACTAACCCTTTGGAAAGATTTTTAGTCAATTGGCCCTTGCCAGAGGCCTGAAAAGATTATTTCAACTGAGGTCAAAGCCCTCTGGGGACTCTGCTGAGTCTAGGTATTTGGGAACTCATTCCACTGAGGTGCGCGGCTGTTCACCCTGAAACCTTGAGGAGGGGAAAACAATACCGCCCTCCCCGGGCAGGCAGGAGCTGCTCAGCTGATGGCTGACGGACCTGGTTGTCTGCCTTCCCCTCCCCTGCTGAGCCTCAGCCCTCCACTTCCGGTCAGCACCTGGGCCTAGAGCTGGGGGTTTCTCTCTGCAGCGCTGCCTGGGGCTGGGCGGGTGGGTGAGCTGTTGACTTCTTGGCTCTCATGAGCTCTTCCTTGGCTTTTGGCAGGGGAAGGAAGAGGGGGAGGGAACGAGGGGGTGAGGGAGGCTGAGTGGCAGCTGGCTCCCTGAGCTTCCCGCTCCCCATCTGACTTGCCTGCTGCATTCCTTGGCAGGCACGGCAGGAAAGCCTGTCGCAGAGATGCCACCCATCACGTGCCAAGGCTTCCGCAGCTTCCGGCCCTTGCTGCCGCAATTCCAAGGAGCAACTTGGCAAAGCTAAACTTCGATGCTCTCTTAGGAGGTGGATGAACGCCTGGTCCTCCTCTCCCCTCTCCTCCGTGGCCTCCAGTGCTTGCTCTGGCACGAGCAACCCCATTTCCCATCTTCGGAGCCCAAGGCTGGAGCTGAGGAAGCTCTCAAGAGGGTAGGTGAGGTTTCAACTGAGCGCCCAGACAGAGGTACCCAGGGAGGCTGACGCCAGCCTCACTTGGGGCTGCCATTTGCTCCTAACTTCGGTGCCATCACCCTCTGTGGCTTTTTCTGTGGAATTGGACGTGACGAGCAAAGGACTTTCTCCAGCTTCTCTCCGCCCCTCCCCACAGGTTGGAGTTCTCACCAGATGGCTTCAGCCACTATCTCAAAAACGGAGCTGCAGCCGTGGCTCGGCTAAGGGCCCCATTTCCTCCTGCCCCCTCTCCCTCCCATGCATGCTCCTGGTCCTCTATGTCAGAGCCAGGCCCTCTGTGGTGAGGCCCCCACCCCACTGTGGTAGACCCTGTGGAAGCTGAAGGAACAAGCACACACAAGAGAGAGCAGGGGCCCCGGTGCAGTGGCTCACGCCTGTAATCCCAGCACTTTGGGAGGTCTAGGCGGGCAGATCACTTGAGGTCAGGAGTTTGAGGCCAGCCTGGCAACATGGTGAAACCCCATCTCTACTAAAAATATACAAATTAGCCAGGTGTGGTGGCGCATGCCTGTAATCCCAGCTACTCTGGAGGCTGAGACAGGAGAATCGCTGGAACCCAGGAGGTGGAGGTTGCAGGGAGCTGAGAGTGCACCACTGTACTCCAGCCTGGGAGAGCGAGACTCTCTGTCTCAAAACAAAAAAATAATAGAGCAGAAGAAGGGTGAGCCGTTTCAGCTCTGGCCACCTTCATGCCTCTATTGTCCTCTGTCAACTGCAAAACCAGGAAGACAGCAGAGAGAGAGTGGCAGGCTGGTCAGCACCAAGCAACAGGAAACGGTCTTTCTTTAGTGAGAGAAGGCCCCTCCTCTCCTTGGTTAGTAGCCCCCGAGACTTCTTCCCACCAAAGAATCTGAAAAGGTGCTGGAAGGTGAAGCAAAGGCAACCCACAGTGACTAGCCAGCTTTCTCCTACTGTGGCTTTCATAGTTTACAGCCACTGTGAGAGGAAGCTTCCCCGTGAGCAGGATTAGGCAGAGATAAGCTCTAAATCACATGACCTGAGGCCAGGTATGGGGGGGCCCTTGAGAAGCTGCTGTGTGTTACAGCTCTTTCTGAAACTCGGGCTCCTTGGACAAGGGCTGTCATGTACAGTGGTGTGGGTTATTCACTGCACAAGGGCAGCTGAGGATCTCTAAGGTCTAAAACCCAGCCTGTGTTTGTTTTGCGTGGCCAGCTGGGCATCTGTGGGGTTGGGCCCACTGGAGGGAGTCTTGTTTTCCATTTTGGATGAATGTGTGTTGCAGGCTAGGTGCACCCTGCCGTGGACTTCACGCATGTTTGGATCAGAACTTGGGCCTTCCTGATCAAATGAACGAGGTGTGTGGTTTCCGTCTACAAAATGACGGGATGCTTGGCACAGGGTCCCCAGAGATTTGCTTTGTATATCCAAGTCCTGAGTGACTGACCTGGAATGAAGCTTACATTGGAAAGAGCAGCTCACCCAGCACTTTCTCCATTGATTGGGGAGTGCCAGGCCCCTTCAGCACCCAAACTAACAGCAGGGCTCTAAAGATAGATACCATGAACCATACTAAACATCTTAGGATCTCATGGAAAAGGGGGCATGTGTGTTCTTAACAGATAATCCCTCTATGACATGGCACAACTTAAGACTTGGAAACAATTTGTTTTTTTCCACGTGTTCCTCTTCTACCTAAAAAAGAAAGGACATTGGCATGTTCTGGGGAGAAATTCTGAATTCAGATTCAGTCTTGACAAGCCTCCAGCTGAATGAGCTATCCGATCACCTGGATCAACTTTTTTTTTTTTTTGCCATTCATTAATCCTAAATGTCAGTTGGCCTCACGTCTTTGGTCCATGAGCTGCCCAGATTCACTCCCCCATTTCCATTATTAGCCCCATGACGTTGATCACATTCTTATGCATCTCTCGCAGCAACATGGGAATGTTATGGAACCAGCCCTTCATTTAGTTTTATAGCTTGCAGTATATAGCAGATGAAACAACATTCATGTGGATCTTCTCTTAGATAAATCAAATACTTGAGGCATATGATATTCAAAGAAAGAAAGAATGACTATCAGATTGCAAGGCATATTGGTTGGTCAGTTAGTTAGTTCTGTTTGATGAGACCACCGGGCTATTGAGATTAAATTCCTGCATTCCAGTCTTAAGTAATCCGAGAGCCAACACATGGGTCGCATCCCTAAACTTCTATAGCCATGGGCCATATTCCCAAACTTAGCCATATCTTGTGGGGGTATGGTATCACCCCAAGAGCATGAGGATCATGGATGAATGAATGAATGGCAATCCAGCTCCACCAACGGAACCCCAAACTCCAAATGCATCACCTATTAGAGTCTCTTGTTCATAAAAGAACAGCAGGGAATTTAGGTATTTTTTTTAAGTTTGGGCCTTTTATCCATACCCTCTGGAGCTCAGGGTACTTTTCTCCTTCAGCTCGCCCTGAGACTATCTCTGTCAGTTCCCCCATGTGTCCACTTCAGACACTTGGGGGAGACCTGGTGTTTGTTTTCTTGTTCTAGATGCTTTGCTAACAGACCTTGGAGAACCACTGAGCCAACATCACTTCTGGGATGAAGGGAAATCAACAAATGCCCCTCACAGAGCTGCGGCGAGACCATTCTTGCCTTTCCTGATACTCACTTCTCTTGAAAAGCAGCCCGAAGATGTCTGGGTGTCCTGTTCAAGTACCCGGCTTCCTCTCTCTCACCCTCGGCCTGTGCGGTCACCCTGAAGAGCTTCCGGGAAGCTGTCAGAGCTCTGCTTTTGTACAGTTTGCATCTGAGAGTCACAGGTACTCTTGGCTTGTCAGCAAAATCCCTAAACATCCTCTACCCACAGAGTAGCCAGGCCTCAAAAGAGACAGAGAGATGGGACCCCGCTACCTTCTCTTAGGCCATCATGGGGGGAAGAAGGGCCCAGAGGCCTTGCCTCTGACAGCCCGTGGCAGCTTCTTAGTGTGCGGAGCCACACAGCTATGGCAAACCAGCCATGAAGACAGGCGAGGCACCTGCAGGCCTTGCATTCTGTACCTTCTGATTTCTCATGAGGGAAGGCCATGGAGAGGGAAGACAGAGGAAGGGAAGGGATGAATACTGATTTTTAATAGCTACCTACTAGTTATTTGATGTTTACATGTAGCAAATTCAAGATAATGTTTAAAGGCATTTAAAATGCATCTAGCTATGACAGGTCAATGACTAGGTTGCTTTCAACCCGAGATCCTTAGACTTTTTAGCTTAAAAGGATGAAATACGCATACTAGTCACACAGTAGTCAGGTTTTATGAGGACTTGCCTCTTCAACAGAGGTGGAACAAAGGCAAGTCGGTATCAGTGGGCTGCCGCCCTTCGGGAAGGGAATGTGGACAGTTCCCTGGGTGGGACCCCTGCTCCCTGGTTGCTATCTTGATTCCCTCTGGTTGATGTTCGTGGTACAGGCAGGGCCCTGTGATTAAGCGGGATTGACTATTTCTTGTGCACTGAGCTCGATGTTCAAATCTTGGGGTGACCAGCACGGAAAGAGGAGATTGGCCTGTGCACGGTAGAGTGTCTCAGCCATGCAGCTTAGGCAAGAGCCACGGACTCTCTACGCCCACCTGTTGCCACGGCTGTCTTTACGTGCCACTGCGGGAGCTCTACCACTCTCCAGGTGGGGGGGACCATGAAGCTGTAGGAATCTGAAGCCCATCTCGACCCACCCTGTCAGAATCAAGGCCTGAGGAGGCTGTGAGGACCTTGCCCCTGGGAGTACCTGGGACGGCGCAGGGATTCAGCTACTGCCCTCCTTTCCCTGGCCTGCTGTGCACATGAGGCTGATGGGGGCTGGAGGGGACTCATGCAGAGGCGACTGACACACACGCCAGTTAGGCCACAGCGCTGGGACCCATGCAGCACAGCCGCTTTCTGCACACAGCAAAAGCCGCCTACACAGCAACATCAGCTCGCAACCCACACCGGCGTGACTGCCAGGGTTCACAGAGGGAAATTTGGCTTTTTTTTTTTTTTTTTTGAATGAGCTATGGTTCTGAGCCAATTTATTTCATAGTATGGTTCGATGGCTTCTCCCTGGGCTGCTGCAGAAGATGCACAAACTGCACAGCCCCAAGGGCGGCAGGGTCCTCAAAGCCGTGAACAGACGATCAAATGCCCAGGCCTGAGGCTGGCTGATCAAGTGTGCACCTTCTGCAGAGGGAGCCACTCGCTCTTTTTGCATTTTTATCCCTAGAAGAGAAGCTGCAGACACTCGCAAAAGAAAAGGGCTGAGTTGAGGGAGAAAGCACTGGACTCCCTCCCACCCGAAAGGAAACAACAACCAAAGGAAAAAAAAAGAAAAAAAACAAAATCAAAATCAAAAGAAAACTGGAGGGAAGAAAACCGACTGAACTTACCACACTGCGAGTGAACTTTTCTAGGGAAGTTCTACGACCTTGCTCACTTTCTGGCTTTAGGAAAAAAAAAAAAAAAAAAGGTAGGGAGAAAAATACAGAAAAAAAAATCTTCAGCTTACACATGGTTTTCAAACAGCAGCAGCCGCAGCTAAAGAATAACAAAAACCAAAGCAAAATGGGGTGAAAAATGGGAAAAGAGAAGCAGCCAGCACTGTTGGAAGAGTCAACGGGAGAGACAGAAGACAGAAGCCCACGAGAAACAGTGCTGCCTCCTTGGAGCAGTGAGCAGAGAAGGGGGTTTGCTTCCCCAGGGACGGTGAATTGTGCTGCGGGGCTTGGATCAGAAGCCATCACGACTTTGCACAGGACTACAGTGGGTGGGTTTGAGCAGTTTGCTTGCTGCTTTCAACCGGCCGTGCCCACAGGCAGGAGTCCTGGTGGTTGTGGCACTGAGGCCCTGGGGCCCTGTGGGCTCCAAGTCCTGACTCATAACAGACTAGCTCTGAGGGCCAGCGGGGTGTGGGAGGGGCGCGATGTCAGGAAGTAGCCTCCAGGGAAGTGAAGTCGTCTACTCATCCCTGAGTCTGGGTTAAGACTGTTATCTCTCTCGAGATTTCCCTGCCCAGAGGCAGCCAGAAAGTTTGCTAACTTCAGTGACTTCCTAATGACCCTCATTCTGTGTCCTTAGAGCAAGGAGGGTCTACTCATGGCCTTTGCCGTGGACAAAGGGTCTTGGGTCTCAGAAGACAATACATCTTCTGACAATGGGGATTGTTCTGAGAAACAGAAAATGTTCTCTCCGTATCCAAAGGTGACATAACACCTGCCAAGATGTGCGCACGACAGGCTAGAGGAAGCTCAGAAACCACTGTGGGAAGCTCTGAGCTAGGGAGCCCAGAACAGGGGCAAGGAGAAGCAAAGCCCTTGAATGTCCTCCCAGGCCTAGCCTCCCTTTACTATAGGAGGAAGAGAGGTGTGGGGTGCTCCTGATCTTCCCTTCACCCCACATTTCCTACCTGCAGGGGTTCCGGGAGAGTAGAATGACTGCCCAAATACCTGCCAGTGTATCCTGGAGCCCCGTTCCAGGGTCCTGAGCCCGAGGCTGAGAAGTTCGGAGAGTGTACAAACTCACACAGATGCACACGTACTCCCAGCAAATGACTGAAATGAGGGAGCTAGAGAGGCAGCCGGGTGTCTGTGGGTCTGCAGATTGTGCTGAAAGCAGAGGGGACAGGCCACACGTAGCTACCTGTCTGCGTGGATGAAGTCGGGAGCATCCTTGGCAGCCAGGCCCCTTGTCAGCTCAGCCGGCTGCCAGAAGACAGATACGAGGTCGCAGAAGGAAAATACAACACAAACAACACACCGCCAGAGAGTTGGGCTGGGCTTGCTTTTGCACTAGAAACTGAAGGGCTCATGCTTGACCCCGGCTACCATACCAAGTCTCTATTCTGAGGAGGGCAAGACTCAGCTTTAACCCTGTGGCCAGCCTGGGTGGCATGCATTTGGCTCAAGCCCAGCCAGTCTTGGCCCTGCAGCTGCCATTCTCGGTCTATCACTCTTGGCCTCTGGCTCACAGAGGGTGGCCACTGGTCTGGCTCACTTGGGCTCCTCTGCCTTGCACCAGCCATTGAGCTGACCTGGAAAACCATCACTGGGACCAGTTTCCTAAGTAGCCCTCAGGACTCAGCTCACCTACCCTCTGACAACCTGGTTCTTCAGTGTGACGATCATTGATTTTGAAAATATTAGAAAAGAGGCTGTGCCTCAAGATTCTGTCCAGGTCAGTTCTCAGCAGAAAAGTGAGGCCGATTCATCCTCCCCCTCTCTCTGCTGGAGGTTGTGAATCTCACATACCTTTTATGACCTGGATACAGTGAGCCCATCCCTGAAATCAGACAAATACTCTATGCCTACCTGAAAGTGCCGAGTTACAAATCAGATCCGTACCTGGAGACTCTCAGGAAGAAATAGAAGAAAGTAGGTTTTGTCACTGTTCTGGGAAGCAACTCCTCGGTATTGAAATGTTGGTTTCTGCAAAGGTTTCCTGTCTCAAGAACATCCCTAACTTCGGGAGCTGGGAGGGTAATTCTAAGGAACTTTTACCAGGCAGGTTGCCTGTTCTTTCCTCACTCCAATGACCTCCTGTGAGAGGTTTTCTTCTTGGAAGGGAGGATCTGTAGGCACCAGCATCTCAGCATGGTTTGGGGTACATTTTTCCTTCGTGTTGAAACCCACAAGGAGAATGAATGGCCTCTAGCTTCTCCTCTTCTGGGTATATAGACAGACCCAGATTGGTCACACTGCTAGAGCCTTAAAATGTCCCCAAATTGTGATCAGGTCAGGTGTCTTGAGCCACAGAAAACAAGGAAAACTTTTACTTTGACCTTTGCCCATGAGATCTGGGCTGAAGATATCAAAAGTTCCTATAACCTTTCTTTCCTCTAGTTCTTAGAAAAAATGGGCATTAGAGCCATGTCTAGGGGTGTCAGCCTCCTCCAAAGGAGCCTCTCCATTGACATCCTCCAGCAGGAGGCCAGGCTCCACACTGTCCATCACAGTAGCCACACCTGAGCGGGAGGGATGCAGGAAGCCCAGAGAGCTGAGCTGTTGACAACTGGGATGCCCCAGAAGTCCTCTTCCCTTTCTCAGACTACGGCCTCTTCCCAGGGGTACGCAAGGGCAGGAGAGCAGGGTGTAAATGCTCTCCGGGACTCTGGAGCTGTGTGGTCCCTACCAGATATGCAGAGAGGATCCTGGCACATGAGGGTGACGGCACACAGAGAGGAGGCTTGCACGGCTGAAAGGCAGCCCGAAGGAGAGCGTGGGATGGAAAACCATGTGCTTAGGGCCTGGGGCTGGAAGCCAGAGGGAGGAGAAAGGGACGCATGTGCTCTTAAGTGGCATGGCACAGAAGTTGTGGGGTTTGATGCAAATTGAGCCACACTTAACCACACATGGGCCTCAGATCAGAGCTGAAAAGCACAGAGGGTGGGCAGGCGTACTGAAACCAGGAGCCTTCTCTCTTGCTCTCCATTCCCTTCCTGGACCCTATTCCCCTGCATGCTGAGGGCCCCTGCACCACAAATCCATGACTCCACGGGCTGCAAGAAACCGTGGCTGAATTCTAAAGAGGAGGTAGGAGGAAGGAGCTGGGTGCAGTTACTTCCTGGTTAAGAGAGAAAACACCGTGGGCCAGGTGAGGGAGAGGAAGGGGGTGTCCAGGAGGGAGAAACCCCAGGATGACTTCAGGTACTGGATCGTGCTCTTGAAACTGACAAGACTTAGTGTCCAGTGAGGGAGCTGCCCCAACCGTGGCCTCATCTTCAGGTCTGGGCTGGTCAGAGAGAGAAGTCTGAGGGGAGGGGTCTGGACTTTGCAGTGAGGGGCTCTCTCCAGTGTCCTGAGGGTTTTGCTGGTGTTACTGCCAGCCCCATGCCCCTGTGCTGACCAACTGTGGCCTTGGCATTTTGTCACCCCAAATACCCACCCCCACCATGGGCAGGACATGCAGACAGAGGCAATAGGGATGTGGAGGCAGGATGCCCCATCCTGGACTTTGTGGCGGGGTTGGGGTGGTGACCATCCTAACTAACTGTTTTCCACTAGAATGGGAGCAGATAGAGAAGGGAAGGAAGAAAAGAGGAAACAAAACCCAAGGGATGACATTCTCATTTCAAACCAGCAGCAAGCAGCAGGCAAGAGTAAACAGTGCTAAGAAGGGCAAGCCTGCCCCTCCCAAAGATACCTTCTTCTTGGCCAGCAGCAAGTCCTGGTAAGCATTTGACCGGAGGAAACGGGCATAGCTGTCACTTTTCATCAGCTTGTAGATGTGCTCCTGGGGAGGAAGGTGACAAGGAGACACAAGGAAGGGCTGTCAACCAGTGCTAAAGAATATTACAATCCAATTGATCACTCTTTGGGGGAAAAGAGACGAAGGAACCTAGGTCTGTTTGTATGTACCTAGAAAAACTTGTAGCATGTTCCACCCCCACACCCCCAAACTCAGAAGCACCAAACAAATAAAAGACCCCTGAGGATTATATCCCAAGGGATTTGTAACTGGACTTGGGTGCCATATTGGGGTGCTTAATGATTAAAACCAGACACGGCAATGAGAAGGAACAAACTGTTCTTACGCCCAACAACTTGGATGAATCTCAAGGGAATTATGAATGAAAAAGCCATGCTCCAGATTATAAACTATTATTTCATGTATGTAACATTCTTGAAATGACAAATTATAGAGATAAAGAACAGATTACTGGTTGCTGGGGTTAGAGATGAGTAAGGACAGGGAGTGAGGGAGGTACGGTTATAAAAGGCAACAGGAAGTATCTTTGTGGTGACAGAATGGTTCTGTATTTTGACATGTCTTAACCCACATCATAAAGTTGTATAGAACTAAATGCACACACACATGGGGTACAAGTAAAGTTGAGAGATAAGAATCAAGTCAGGGGATTGCAGCCATGTCCATATCATGGCTGTGATATTGTACTATAGTTTTGCAAGATGTTGCTGTTGGGGAAATTGGGTAAACAGCATATTATTTCTTACAACCGCATCAGAATCAATATGTATCTCAAAAAGTTTAACTTAAAAAAGCAGGCAATAGGGATTCTCGCCAAGATGGCTGAATAGGAACAGCTCCGAAGCACAGTTCCCAGAGAGAGGGATGCAGAAGGTGAGTGATCTCGACATTTCCAACTGAGGTACCAGGTTCATCTCATTGGGACTGGTTAGACAGCGGGTGCAGCCCAAGGAGGGTGAGCCAAAGCAGGGTGGGGTGTCACCTCACCTGGGAAGCACAAGGGGCTGGAGAACTCCCTCTTCTAGCCAAGGGAAGCCATTAGGTACTTTTCCCGACACTCTGGCACTCTGGCTCAGATACTGCGCTTTTTCCATGGTCTTTGGTCTTCACAACCCACAGACCAGGAGATTCCCTCTGGGGCCTACAACACCAGTGCCCCAGGTTTCCAGCACAAAACAGGGTGGCCATTTTAGCTGGAGCAGTTTGTTTTTTTTCTCATATCCCAGTGGCACCTGGAACGTCAGTGAGAAAGAACTGTTCATTCCCCTGAAAAAGGGGGCTGAAGCCAGGAAGCCTAGAGATCTGGCTTGGCAGGTGCCACCTCCATGAAAACCAGCAAGCTAAGATCCACTGGCTTGAAATTCTTGCAGCCAGCACAGCAGTCTGAGCTCGACCTGGGACATTTGAGCTCAGTAGTGGGGCGGGGAGGTCTGTCATTGCTGAAGCTCTGGTAGGTGGTTTTAACCTCGCCTATGTAGGCAAAGTCCCTGGGAAGTTTATGCAGCAACTGAGTGGAGCCCACAGCAGCTCAGCAAGGCCTCTGCAGGCAGACTGTCACTAGACTCCCTTCTTGCTGGGCAGGGCATCGCAGACAAAGGCAGCAGCCTGTCAGGGACTTATAAGTAAAATCCCCACCTTCCTGGGACAGAACACCAGGGAAAAGGGGTGGTTGTGGGTTCAACTTCAGCAGACTTAAACATCCCTGCCCAGTAGCTCTGAAGGGAGCAATGGATCTCCCAGCACAGTGCTCAAGCTCCGATAAGGGACAGACTGCCTCCTTAAGTGGCTCCCTAACCCCTATATATCTGACTGGGAGACACTTCATACAGGAAAGCTCTGGCTGGCATCTGGCAGGTACCCTTCTGAGAGGAAGCTTCCAGAGGAAGGAACAGGCAGCAATCTTTGCTGTTCTGCAGCTCCCACTGGTGATTCCCAGGCAAGCAGGTTCTGGAATGGACATCCAGCAAACTCCAGCAGACATGCAGCAGAGGGACCTGACTGTTAGAAGGAAAACTAACAGAAAGGTTCAACGTCAACAGAAATGTCCACTCAGAGACCCCCATCCAAAGGTCAGCAACTTCATAGATAAATCCATGAAGATGGGAAGAAACCAGCGCAAAAAGGATGAAATCTCCAAAAACCAGAATGCCTCTTCTCCTCCAAGGGATCGCAACTCCTCACCAGCAAGGGAAAAAAGCTGGATGGAGAACGAGTTTGACGAATTGACAGAAGCAGGCTTCAGAAAGTGCGTAATAACAAACTTCTCTGAGCTAAAGGAGTGTGTTCTAACCCAATACAAGGAAGCTAAGAACCTTGAAAAAAGGTTAGATGAAATGCTAACTAGAATAACCAGCATAGGGAAGAACATAAACAACTTGATGGAGCTGAAAAACACAGCATAAGAACTTTGTGAAGCATACACAAGTTTCAATAGCCAAATCAATGAAGCAGAAGAAAGGATATCAGAGATTGAAGATCAACTCAATGAAATAAAGCAAGAAGGCAAGATTAGAGAAAAAAAGAGTGAAAAGAAATGAACAAAGTCTCCAAGAACAATGGGATTATGTGAAAAGACCAAATCTACATTTGATCAGTGTACCTGAAAGTGACAGGGAGAATGAAACCAAGTTGGAAAACACTCTTGAGGATATTACGTGGAAGAACTTCCCCAACCTAGCAAGGCAGGCCAACATTCAAATTCAGTAAATACACAGACCACCACAAAGATATCCTTCAAGAAGAGCAACCCAAGGACACACAGTCGTCAGATTCACCAGGGTTGATATGAAGGAAAAAATGCCAAGGGCAGCCAGAGAGAAAGGTTGGGTTACCCAAAAAGGGAAGCCCATCAGACTAACAACAGATCTCTTAGGCAGAAACCCTATAAGCCTGAAGAGAGTGGGGGCCAATATTCAACATCCTTAAAGAAAAGAACTTTCAACCCAGAATTTCATATCCACCCAAACTAAGCTTCATAAGTGAAGGAGAAATAAAATTCTTTATGGACAAGCAACTGCTGAGAGATTTTGTCACCACCAGGCCTGCCTTATAAGAGCTCCTGAAGGAAGCACTAAACATGGAAAGGAGCAACCAGTACCAGCCACTGCAAAAACATACCAAATTGTAAAGACCATTGACACTATGAAGAAACTGCATCAACTAATGGACAAAACAACCAGCTAGCATCAAAATGGCAGGATCAAACTCACACATAACAATATTAACCCTAAATGTAAATGGGCTAAATGCCCCAATCAAAAGCACATCTTAATAGATGCTTATAAACGCTTGTTGATTGGGTCACATAATCAATTGATGACCTGAATCTCATGGTTAATTTTGCAGTTAAATATTGTGATACAGAGAACACTACAGTGACTTTGAGTTTTAGAAACTTTTTGTCAGAATTCAAATTCTAGGACTTCTTAAGACCAAATTGAGTTAGGATTAGGAGAATAGATTCTATTAACTTTGAAATGTTGCTCTAGATTTTTAAAAAGCAAATAAGCAAGAAAGCCAGCATACATGCAAAACACACAAAAAACCCTGCTGTTTTTTCAAGCTTTCATATTCAAATTCCTGCTCAAAAATGTTAGCAACCCAAACTTTCTATACACTTCTATAAAATAATTTTTAAAATTCCATTATTAAATTTGCATCTGTGATCTTTGGGAATTATATTATTTTTAATAAAATAATAAGCTTAACCCCTGAATTCTTTCATACCTTATAGTTGGAAGATTGTAAGGACTCATTATTGCTAGTTAAAAATCTTGTTGCCCAAAGAGTTCATGTGAAATAATTTGTTTCATTCACTTTTTGTGATTGCTGATAATTCATTGCTGAACAAAGCATAAGTATTGCTTAAAGTCTGTCCATTCAACTTCCTAAATACTAGTTTAGAAATTTCTGGCACTTCATGTTTTGATGACTGAATGTGAAGTTTAGAAGGGCAGGGCTCTTAGGTTTTACACTGTTCTATTTCCAGTGCTTAAACAATCCCTAACACAACGCAAATATTTGCTTCATGAATGTGTTTAAACTTTTTTGAAATTCCAGTGATATTCTAACTTTGTGGTTCTGTTAGGCAAAGGTAGAGCCAGTAACCCTAGAGAGGAAATAACATCCTCTCCTGTTTTAAGATGACCTTAAAATGATCTGTGGTATTATCTTTGATCAACTAATACTTTTAAAAATAATGTAATTTTTGAGAATATTTTGAATCACATAGAAATGTAATTTTATATTTTTGTGTAAAAAAACGAAATTGTTTATTGAGTTTATCTGTGTTGGAGAATGTAATCTTCCACCAACTTTATTTTCCTCTTTGTTAACACCTATACTGTTGACTGATGCCATTAAAGAACAACATATACTCTAATAAAGGCCAACATACTCCAAATGTTGTATTGAACAGTAATGAAACCAGTAGGCAATTAACAAATGTCTTCAATGTTTTTGGTAGAACTTGGTAGAACCTAGTAGCCAAACTTTAACTTGTTCTTTTTCAGAATTAATGACTGTGTATTTAAAAGACCATGTATTTTTTCTTCTGCTTCAAACTTCTGAGTAGGGAATTCATTTCACCCAGAGGATAATTGTACCATGTCAATGAAAGGAAAGCAGTACTCCTCATATTCTCCATTACCCATTCTGCACAAGATATATCACATACAAAATGTACTCTAAGTAGAAAATGTGCACTTATTATGCAGCTACCGTTTCAAAGCATGTTTACTAAAATTTCTCTTGGAAACAGACTTCTTTGCCTAAGCTCTAGTTTATAAATTATGAAGTTTCCCAGTGGGCAGTATGTACATGGATAGTGCTGTCTGTCATTGATTTGTAATAATAATAATAATTAAATTTTTGTGCTTTATGCAAAGCAGCTAGTATAAATGATCATGTTTTAATATCTACAGTGGCCTTTAAAGATGTGTTATTTTTTCCATTTTTAATTGTGTAAACCAAGGCTTAAAAAGAGAAAGTAACTTGCGTTAACTTAGAATTATTGTGGTATAATTACTAGCTGGGATTGGAGCCCAGTGTGTTTTACAGTTAATCTGTGTGTTCTGCTCTTAACAGCAATACCATATTTCCTCTCTCTGCTCTTGGCAATTATTTTACACATCACCAGCTGGAGAATGCAAAAGGAATATTTTGCTGAGTCTACTTGTTTGGAGAAGGAAATTTGATAGACAAAATTGCTAAAAGATGAGAGGCATTTAAAACTTTTATCTCTGAAAAAGAAAATTTATGCAAGTTAAAATGAAAGGTGATTTGCCTAGTAGCATAGATTTAAGAGATTTTAGAAATTGGGAAACATTATAGTCATCTATTCAGTCATTCAGTTGGCAGATATTTTGAACACCTACTAGAAGCCGCCATTGAAAGTAGGCACTGAACATACAGTAGGATACACTTGAAGTAAAAGTTTCTTTAGTGAAAATTATACAGAAATTATATAATGTGACACATCACAGATGAAAGTTGTAGGGACTGATGGAAACACATATTAAAGATTTCATTGCCATTTTTAAAAATATTATGGAATCATTTATTGCTATTGAAGAACAACACATTAAATACATATGATGCCAGCCAGCTTATGTCTTGCAATGTATTATCAATAAGTGATTTGTTATGTGATTTGTCTGTGTTTTTAGATTTTATGACCAATCTTCACATTCATCAGTAGTGTTAAATTCATTTATTAATTCTAATATTTGCAGATTTGTGTGAATTTTAAAATGCACGTTCATGTTGCCTAAAACGGAGAGTTTTCAGTCTTACATTTAAAATTCTTATAACTTTTATTAGTTTTTTGTATTTCCACAGTCAATAGAGCATTCAGTGTTATGTTCAATAAAAAGGATAAGACAGACATCCTAGACTAATATCTGATCTCAGAAGTAGAACTTTCAGTAACTCACCACTAGTTAAATGTTTGTTATGGGATATTTGTAGATACCACTCACCAAATCAAGAAAGTTTTCACCTATTTCTAGTTTGTGGAGATTTAGTCATGAGCCATTTTTAACTTTATCATTTTTTCCCATGTCTGTTGCATTGATTTTGTTTTATGTTTTGTATTTTTTTCTTTATTTTATTAACATGAATGATGACAAGCAATTGATTTTACGTACTTGGAACAAATTGAGCTTGTTTGTGGTTTAATTTCTTACTTATTTTTTCTGAATTCAGTTTGCTAATATTTAAATTAGAATTACTATATCTGTGTTTATGAAGGATCTTATGTTAAATTTCCTGGTATTGTTTAGCATCAAGAGTATTACGACTTCATAGAAAGAGTTAGGAGGTGTTTTCACTTACAAAACAGGTTGTATAAGGCTGGTGTTATTTCTTTTAAATACTTGCAGGAATTTTCTTGAAGCCATTCTCTTTCCCTGAAGGGGTATGTGTGTGTGTGTGTGTGTGTGTGTGTGTGTGTGATATGGGTGATAAATTACAAATTAATAACTTCAATAGTTATATAATTATGCATTGGCAAAAAGTTATTCAGAACTTCTTATCCCTTTTTCTCATGTTTGTAAAACTTTTATTGATATTCCTTATAAATTCTCAACATATGTGATATATTGTCTTCCTTTTGTTTCTCTTTAATAGGGGTTTTTAAATTGTACTTGTCGTTTCAAATAAACAACTTTTAAATTTATTGATTTTTTTCTTCAACATTTATTTTATGTTTTATTGATTTATTCCCTTATTTTTAGAATTTTGACCATTTAATTAAAAAGCTTCTAGAATCTTCAGATGAATATTTGGTCGATGATTTTTTGTCTTTCTTTTCTAATCTATGCATTTAAACTCTACATCTCTGTATATGCTTATTATTAGTTGCATCTCTCCAAGTTTTGATATGTAATGCTTTCATTTCATTCAATTCATGCATTTCTAGTTTTCATTATTACATCTTTTTTGACTCATGGGTTACTTAGAAGTATATTGCTTAATTTTTAACATTTAGGATTTTCTATTCAATTATTTGTTATTGACTCCTACCTTAATTCTTCTGAAGTCAGAGAACTTGAACTTCATGATTGTAAAAGTTTGCATTTTGCTGAGAAAATATTGATGATCCAGCATATGGCTTATTTTGGTAAATCATCCATGTGCAGTTGTAAATAATGTCTACTATGGAGCTGATGGGTTTAATAAATTATATATGGTTAATTGGTTACCTTTATGAATGGTGTAGCTCACATCACTTTGTACCTATAATGTTTTTTGTTGGATTGTTCTTTCAGCTATGAAGATAGCATGTTAGCATGTTAAAGCCTTTAAATATTTATCTGTTTACTTGTGTGGTATTATGGAATGTTTCTTTCTCTATAGTGCCACTTCTTGCTTAAAATTCTGTGTTGCTTAACAAAGTATAAACTTAATTTTGATGATTGTGCATAACACTTATATTCCATCCTTTAACATTCACATTTTCTATGTTTTTATATAGAAAATATAACTATAATACACAGCAAATAGTTAAGTTTTTAAAAATCTGGTGTGAAATTTTTGTGTTTTAATTAGATGACTTTGTATTTTCAAAATTAGTATATTTAAGTTTAAATCTAACTTCTTGTGATTTACTTACTATTCATTATCTGTCATATCTCTTTTTTCCTCCTAATATTGTTTCATATTTTTGACATTTTAGGAAATAGACAAAAATATATTTTACAGTTTAAAACACGTTTATTTTCATACATATATTTCCACCATATACACTATATACATTTCATGGAGAAGACAATTTTATCAAGACAGTCTTAAAAATGGTGAACAATTTTCTAGGGTGAATAATGTAAATAAATTTTTCTGAGATGTAGCAATAAAAGTTAACGTTATATTTAATTATGATAAAATAAAGATTTATGCATAATCATTGTAGATATATTTAAAAATATAAATAATTCCAAATAGATTCACAACTAATACAAAGTTATGGAAGCTTCAATCATCTATTTTTCACACACACACACAGCAGAATCATCATAAAATATACTGTTGAGAGACTTGCTTCGTTTGCCTACAATATATTATTAATGCTTTTACCTGGCAATATATGTATTAATAGTGCATTATTTAAAATTCTGCATAAGTCTGAGTGCTTACTTTGAGGTGTATCCTGATTATTTTAAATTAGAGGAGATTCTGATGATGAGTGAATAGCTTCTTATCAATCAGTAAAGGTAATGGAGGTGAATTCTATGATTCTTTATATTTTTGAAATAATGCCAATGTTTCTGCAACTGAATATTGTAGATTTATATATGTGGTTGGGCATGGTGGCTCATGACTGTGATCCCAGCTACTGGAGAGGCTGACATGGGAGAATTGTTTGAGCTTGGAAGGTGGAGGTTGCAGTGAGCAGAGATCGGGCCACCGCACTCTATCCTGGGTGAGATAGTGAGACCATCTCAGAAAAAAAATAATAATAATTAATTTAAAAGAAAGAAATAATATGTCAGTAGTAGTGGGTCAATTTCCTTCTCAGGAAATTTTTAAAAAATGGACATATTCTTATTGCTTCTTATCAATCAGTAAAGTAATGGAGGTGAATTCTATGATTCTTTATATTTCTGAAATAATGCCAATATTTCTGCAACTGAATATTATAGTTTTATACATTTTCTTGTTCTTCCCAGAAATTATAATACACACTTTCTATGCTTTATGATTTCCATCATTTCATTCAAAGAAAATACTTCAAATCCCAAAATATGATTCTGTAAAAACTTCAGAGAATTTTATAAAAGTATGCTGGTTTGTTCAAAATTTAATTTCAAACATAAAGTTGCTGTTAAATATTAATTTTCTAAATTAAATAAAAGCACATGGCATTTAAAAATAAAAAGCGATTATTATTAAAAAGAATAGTTGATTGATGTAACACCATTTAATCATTTACGAAATTATGGTATCTGAAGAGAAGGACCTGAGATTCTGGCATCCTTGAAGTGATTTTTTTATATTTAAACAGAGAGATTTGTGGAAGCAATGAGAATGATCTTATGCTTTAAAAAAAGTAGTAAAACTATAAACAAGAAAGGTAAAACTAACTCTTAAAAGTATTTGACAACAGTGATTTTTAAATATTTATTTATCTATTTACATTTCAGAAACAGGTCTTCTTGTCACCGAGCAGGAGTACAGTGACACAGTCATAGCCCACCACAGCCTCAAACCTTTTGTCTCAAGCAATCTTCTCACCTTAGCTTCTCTGGTAGCTAGGACCACAAGTGCACACCACCACACTCAGCTAATTTTATCTTATTTTTTTGCAGAGGCAGGGTCTTGCTGTGTTGTCCAAGCTAGTCTTGAACTGCTGGGCTCAAGTGATTCTTCAGCCACAGCCCCCCACGTCCTGGGATTATTATAGGTGGCAACTAATTCAAAATAAATATAAAAATAATATCTGAAATTTGCATTCTTCATGCAAAGAGATAAACATGCATTGGCTCATCCATACATTCATCTATTCATTCATTCTTTCATTTATTAGTGTTTAGGCGCCTATTAGGTACTGCAAATACAGTAGCTAAAAAGACATACAGATTGTGTTCCAAATTAGAAGCAAGAGCCTAATTAAGTTCAGTTAAAATGGCGTTATTACTTAATTGAATTACTTTAAATAGAAAGTTTAGGGGCAAAAGATAAATGAAGAAATAATAAAGATGTTTAAGGAAAGGTAATTAAAAGCTATTATGTACAACTTTATTAAATTAAGTTTGAAAATTTAAACAGGCTTATTCCTGGAAATCCAAGAAAAAACATACTTTTACAAAATAAATAAGGAAGAATAATAAAATTTAAATAATCTTATAACTATTAAATACATTGCAACTGGCTTAAAAATAGCTGTAGCTGGCTGGGTGCAGTGGCTCACGCCTGTAATTGCAGCACTTTGGGAAACCAAGGCAGGCAGATCACCTAAGTCAGGAGTTCAAGACCAGCCTGGCCAACATGGTGAAACCCTGTCTCTACTAAAAATACAAAAATTAACTGGGTGTGGTGGTGGGTGCCTGTAATCCCAGCTACGCTGGAGGCTGAGGCACGAGAATCGCTTGAATCCTGGAGGCAGATGTTGTGGTGAGCCAAGATCACACCACTGCACTCCTGCCTGGGTGACAGAGTGAGACTCTGTCTCAAAAAAAAAAAAAAAAAAAAAAAAAACCTTACCACAGAAAGGAAAAAAATAAGTTATAACTTAACTACATTCCATGAAAGTCAAATAAATTTATACATATATATATCTCAGATGCAAAAAACTTTTGAAACAAAATGCCAATAAACCAAATGAAATATTATATGAAAGGCTAGAATCTTGATCAAAATTATTACCTCTGAGTGTGATGGGATAGCATGCAGCAGACCAACATTCTTATTCGGAACAAGTAGCATAAAACAGATAAAATACAAATCACATTTTCTCAAAGGCATTGGTGAGAGAGCAATTAGGCTTGGAGGTAAAGGACTGCAAATTTATGAAGCAGGTAAAACTAAAGAAAGGTGAACTGACAGTCTACAGCCATTTTTTTCTTGGGGGCATTTGCTTACTCTGAAAGCAAGACAGGAGTCTGAAAATCCAGGCCTCACCTTCACAGGGCCATACTGAGAACAGAGAAATCAGAAAGCTAAGCAAACAACACTAACAGCAACAACAAGACAAACAGCTTAAGCATTTATGGGTCATTATACTAGGGTACAGTAATGGAGATGAAACAATACTGATTCAGATATAAGGCTGATATTTCTTCTAATATGTTTGCCAAAATCTGATGATGCAAAGAATGTAAGGCTAAGAAACTGTAAGTAAAACAGTTGTTCCGATTATTTATTACTTTATTTTATATTTTTGTGGGTTACTCAGAAATAATGTCCAGAGTTTACAAATAAACAGTAGAGCACCAGTGAATACACGAAGCTTTCAATTTGAAGCCCAGGAAAGCTTCACCCTAACTACTTTACTCAAAAGCTGAGGCTTTTCAAACTTTAATACAGTGCATGCATGGATCAAGGTCATATGCATGTTCTATTTGCCTAGTGATCAGAAGCTGAACCTTCCCCAGTTGAAAAATAGCATCAGCTGGAGCCATAATAATTACTTTTCATATAATATAAAAAGTTGATGAGAAATTACAAGGCATTCCAAAATACAGGATCATATCATTGAAAACAAAGTATATAGTCAACAGAAACTATCAAAGATCTTCCAGATATTAGAGTAAGAAGACAAAGACTTCTTTGTCTTTTTTTAATCATGTTCACCAAACAAAATGAATGATCACTGATGAAAACTGGAGAATTTTATCAAACATTTAAATAATATGAAAAACAGCATTAAATGGGAAATCTGGAAAGGGAAACCAAAAGTACTGAAAATGAAGTTTCAATGAATGATTTTATCAACAAATAGAGCAGAAAACACAATTAGTAAACTGTAGGACAGAAAAGTAAAATATCTCAATTTAAAACAGAAGAAAAAATAAGAAAAAGAGCAAGATATATGTGGGACTTCAACAGTTCAAAATTAATGTAATTAGAATTTTAGAAGAGGAGAATACAGAGTCGGATGAAAAACAGTATTCAAGATTATAAAAATTTTTCAAAACTGACAATTAATATCAATTTGAAATATCACAAAGTTTCTATAAACTAAGCAAAGGGAATACATGGAAAATTATAGTTAGAGATACCAAGGTCAAATGTAAACTAATAAGATAAATATAATAGTTTGTATTTCAAAAATTAGTATCAGTAACAGCAATTGACCTTTAAAAATAAAATGGAAATACTTTTTAAATTATTTAAAATAATAAAACAGAAAAAAAGGTCACATAAAATATGGAAACGTGAATTCCATACCCTACAAAGCTATTCTTTAAAAATAAATCAATTTTCCAACAAAAAAAATCACCAGAAATTATGCATTAACCAATAATAAACGAATTTCTTTAGTTAAGAGAAGATTATATGAGACAGAAACACAAAAAATCAGGTAAAAAGGAAGAGTATTGGAAAGAAAAATATATGATTAAATATAAATCAATATTAATAATTACTTTGGATGTAAATATATACATATATATATAGAGAGAGAGAGAGACTTATGCAACATATAATTGGTGCAAAAGTCAAAAGAGAATTAAATAGCTTAAAGAGTCCTAAAGTTCCAGCATTATTTGAAAAATAGTAAAACAAATAATTTCCACTCACTGTAATAAATCAACATCTAGGGTAACCATTAAAAGAAAAATAAAGATAAGTAACAGAAAAAATAACGTGATCAAAAATATTTGACTAATCCAGGTAAAGGCCATAAAACATAAAATATGCAAGTAAAATGCAAAAAACTACCACATTTTATACATATATGTATTGTGTATAAAATCTTACAAAGTGTATGTATATATGTATATTACACACATATGCATCTTTCATTTGCATTAAATATAATTACATAATTGTGTTTAAGCCTATTATATTGCAGTCAGTTTTCATTTTTTAATTTTTACTTTTTGATTTCTTTTTTTTAGAGATGGAATTTCGTTCTTGTTGCCCAGGCTGGAGTGCAATGGAGTGATCTCAGCTCACTGCAAACTCTGCCTCCCAGGAACATACAATTATCCTGTCTTTGCCTCCCGAGTATCTGGGATTACAGGTATGCATTACTATGCCTGACTGATTTTGTATTTTTAGTAGAGATGGGATTTCTCCATGTTGATCAGGCTGGTCTGGAACTTCAGACTTCAGGTGACCTGCCTGTCTCAGCCTGCCAATGTGCTGGGATTACAACTGTGAGCCACCATGCCCAGCCTACTTTTTGATTTTTATAGGTAAATAGTAAGTGTATATATTAATGAGATATATGAGATATTTTTATGTAGGCATTCAATGTGTAGTAGTAGTAACATCAGGTTAAATGGTGTATTCATCACATCAAGCAATTATCATTTCTTTGTGTTATAAACATTCCTATTATTCTCTTTTATTTTTAAATGTGCAATATCATTGACTGTAGTCATTCTGTTGTGCTATCAAACCCTAAATATTATTCATTCTCTTTAACTGTATTTTTGTACCCATTTACCAACCCAAGTCCCCCTCTCCCACCCCACCACTACCCTTTCCAGACTCGGGTAACCATCATACTACTATCTTCATAAGTTCAACGGTTTTATTTATTTATTTATGTATTCATTTATTCATTTATTTATTAATTTACTTACTTACTTACTTACTTACTTACTTACTTACTTACTTACTTATTTGAGACAGGGTCTCTGCTGCACTGCCTTGGGTTGCGGGAGGTGTCACATAAGTACTTCCTTGGCCACCCCAGCTGGTGTCCCACTAGGTTTTGTGAACCCCAAGTTCACTTGCTCCAAGCCTGGCACAGCACCAAGACTTGCTAGGTATGACAGTCTCTGTGGCCTAGACTGCCTTTAAAATTTGTTTAGAACCTTAGAGCACTTTAGCCATTGTGGTGGGGCTAGCTGGAACTTAGTTTCTAACCACTGAGATTCTCCTGTGGCTAGGGATGGTCTAAATGTTCCCACTGTGAGCACAGGCTGAATTCTGCCCTGTGTTGCTTTCTACTGTGATAGGACAGTACTAAGTTCCAAAGATAATTTTCACTATCACTGTGCTCCCCATCCTGGAAGCTCACAGATTCTCTTGCTCTGTCAGGCAGCCACTGCTAAAACATAGGGGATGGTAGTGTAGATGATTCAAGACTGTCTTTCCTATCTTTTTCAGTGCCTCTCTCCTTGATGTAATGTTAAAACTAGGTACTATGATTGCTCACCTAATTTTTGGTTCTTATGAAGGGGTTTTCTTGTGTGGATAGTTGTTCAATTTGGTGTTTCTGTGGAAGGGATGATCACTGGAGGGTTCTGTTTGGCCATCTCACTCTGTCTCCTTCCTCTCCCTGATTTTTTTGTTCTATGATTCTTTATGGCTTCTTTCTTTCATTCTTTTGCTTTAATCAAGTATTTTTAAATCCTCTTTATCTTGTATTCTTATTTCACATTTAGTATCATTATTTTATTATTAATTATTTTAGTAATTACAGTAGATATTAAAATATTTTATGTACATATATATGTAAAGATTTATGCACACATGCATACATACAATTTAAGGAAGTATAAAAATAATAAATTAAGAATGAACTTATAATAGCAACGAAAATAATTACACACCTAGAGGACAAATACAGGAAAATATATTTCAGTGTTCTACACTGGAAACTACAAAAGCTAATTAAGAACAATTAGAGGGACCTACATAATGAAGAGATATTCTGTGTTTATGCCTTGGAGGACTAAATTTTACAAATTTGTATATAGTTTTATTATAATCACAATCACGAATTTTTCCCTTTGCTCTACATTTAAAATTATCTAGAGTCCAATGTTTCACCACCTCTACTATTAGAATTTCCTAGTTGAGTCTACAATCTTATTTTTCTTAGACCCTTGCATTGACCCCTTAGCTCGTCTTACTGCTTCTACTCTGGTTGTCTTTATAGTGTATTGTCATCATAGGCACTACAGGGTTAAAAAATATATATTTTTTTATTTGTACAAAACACTCCAATTCTTGCCAAATTGTAGAGTAAAAACCAGTGTTCATAGTATCCCACTTCAGTGCCTCTCTTAATCTCTCCTTCTGCTAACACCCGTGATCTCATCTTCTCCTACCCTCTCCCTGTTCAGACTGTTGCAGCCCAATTTTCCTCCTTCAATACCTTGAACATCCTTAGGAGAGCCTACACCAGGGTCCTTCCATTGCCTTAACCTCTGCCTACATGATTTTTTTCCCAGTTAGCAACATGTTGCCCCCTTCAGGAATTTAATGACTTTAAGTCTTTGGGATGACCACATTTAAAAATGCAATCCATGGGCCGGGTGCAATGGCTCACGCTTGTAATCCCAGCACTTTGGGAGGTCGAGGAGGGCAGATCATGAGGTCAGGACATTGAGACCATCCTGGTTAACACAGTGAAACTCTGTCTCTACTAAAAATACAAAAATTAGAGGACATGGTGGCACATGCGGGTAGTCCCAGCTATTAGGGAGGCTGAGGCAGGAGAATCTCTTGAACCGGGGAGGTGGAGGTCATGGTGAGCTGAGATGGTGCCACTGCACTCCAGCCTGGGTGACGGAGCAAGACTCCATCTCTAAATCAGTCAATCAATCAATCAATCAATGCAACCCATCAACACCAGGATCAGTGCCTGACACAATGTCTTCAATAACGTATATCCATTTCTGTATTCAGTAAACGATTGGTGAACACATCTAATATACCTGTACTATGGCTTGAAGGATACCAATGTAGATAAGATTTAATATTTACTTTAAAGCAGAGGTGTGCAATCTTTTGACTTCTCTGGGCCACAAGGGAAGAAGAATTGTCTTGAGCTACACATAAAATACACTAACACTAGTGACAGCTGATGAGCTAAGAAAAAAAAATTACAAAATAATCTCATAATATTTTAAGAAAGTTTACAAATTTGTGTTGGGCCACATTCAAGTTTACAAATTTGTGTTGGGACTCATGTGATGGGGGATATAATCATAATATAACAACTATCATCTATATGATTTACAATTTATGCAACACATTCACGTACATTTTTCACTTGAGCTTCAGTAATAAGCTCAAGTACACTGTAGAGAAAGCAGATGTTTTACAGATGTAAAATTGGAGAGGTTTAATAATTTGCCAAAATGGAAAAGCTGTGTTTTAAAGCCTGATTTTCTGACTTTGCAACTTTCTTTTTTTAATCATATAAGACTACAGTTTGTTTAGAGTTTGGAGAATTTGACAGAAGAGCAAAATAAAGTCTATGCCCACTATAAACTTAAAATGATTTGTGGGTCATAGCTGTGGCATGAGAAACAAAATGGAAAACTATGCTACCCAGTTCCCTCAGGCCAGTTTATATTCTGTAAAATGGAAATAATGCATATGTAATTACCTTAGAGGACACTGAGAAAATTAATGAGGCTATGTTTGGAAAAATCTTTTTACATTATATAGAGAAAAGAATTACCTTCAGAAAAGAATCAATAATCCATATTTCCTTTAACATAAGCTAAGCATATGGATTTTGACAGGAAATCTATGACTGTTTAAGCCTAACTTTGAAACTTAATATTGTTTATTTAAAAAGTTTGTGGTTTCATAAATAAAACATTAAAATATTTATTAAATTCTTTAGTTAAAAAGAGAAGACAAACTTACCTTCCAACGGGGTTCCAATCTGTAGACGATTCATTCTACACTTAGGAGATTAAATAATTAAGGACTTTGAAGTTATTAACCTGATAGCCATGGAATTTTGAAAGAACATAAAAGTTCCCCCCCAAAATTTAAAATAATGCTAAACAAAATAATTAAAAGACAATTATTTTATATCTAAACTGAATTGCAGAGATTGTAATATTAGAAAGACTAATAAATAAGAAAATGGCATCTAATTAATAATAACTATAAAGTAACTACAAAATAATCTCCTTACTAGCATTTTTATTATAACTTTTTATTATTAAGTAGATTTATAAAATGTGGTAAAGCAGTTATTTTTATAAAAAAATGAAGAAAAAATATATAAATATATACCTAATTTTTTGAGATGGAGCCTCACTCTGTCACCCAGGCTGGAGTACAGTGGCACTATCTCGACTCACTGCAACTTCTGCTTTCCGGGTTCAAGCAATTCTCCTGACTCAGCCTCCCAAGTAACTGGGACTACAGGTGTGTGCCACAAAGCCCAGCTAATTTTTGTATTTTTAGTAGAGACAGGGTTTTGCATGTTGTCCAGGCTGATCTCAAACTCCTGACCTCAGGTGATCTGCCTGCCTCAGCCTCCCAAAGTGGTGGGATTACAAGTGTGAACTACCACAATTGGAAAAAATATTTTCTAAACTAAAATGCTAACATATAACAGAAACATCCGTAAAGTGAAGTAATGATTAACAAAGTTAAAAAAAAAATACTGGGAGAGAGATCCAAGATGGCCGATTAACAACAGCTCAGGATTGTAGCTCCCAGTGAAAGCGCAGAGAGCGAGTGGACACCGCACTTTCAGACGAATTTTTGTTGCCCACAGACCAGGAGATTCCCGGCGGAGGAGCCACACGGGTCGCCAGCGCGACTTTTTTGGCCGGCGCGGCTATTCTGCTGGCGCCACAGCACGGCGCTTCTCGGTGCGGAGTATACGGGACGACTCTGGCTCGGCTGGTCCCGTCCCCACAAGGAGAACAGCAATTGGAAGCGCTGAGGACTGAGAGTTTCACAGTAAACACAGCTGAACGGGGAAGGTCCAGCTGTGCGGGGAAGGGGCGTCCGCCAAAGGAAAACTAAGAAACAGAAAAAACTTCATCACC